>QZGG01000457.1:0-139398 GCA_006409495.1 Sedum album
AGTTTTAGCATTTCAGAGTTTTTATAACAAAATTAAGATATTTATTATAATATTTTCGGGATTAGAAAAAACGAATTTTGAAATTTAATAATAATTAAAACCGCTTTAAAAGGCAATCAATTTTATTTAAATCGTAATATTACAATGAAATTAAAAACGATTTTAACTTTCGATTTTTTTACTAAAACCCTAGCCTTCTTCGTGCTGAATTTGTCGCAGTGCTCGTCTTGAGTTTGTCACATTACCCTCGACATTATCACAAAATTCAACAAATCTGCAAGAAAAAAAAGCTTGTTAATATCATAGTGTTAATATAAAACGAAACAAAACATATAAGCTTAACGAAAAATTTCAATATAAAACACTAAAGCTCTATACTTACTCGAATCGGTGAAGAACTAAAATAATTTGTTCAATGTAAAGTTTGATATATATAGAAAGATTGTAGCGGGAAGTTTGGGCGCGTAATTAAAAATTCTGAAATTTTAAATATCGAATGTGGACTGTTAGATTATTTTAAGCAACGATTGGGATTAAAATCTGTGCGAAACTGAGTCGACCAATCACGTCATTTCTCTCTTTAACAGCGCTTAAAATATATAAACGCTGTTAAAGAGTGTATTTTTTTTAAGTAAATCGAATTAAAAAACTTTCAACAGCGCTTATCATGTTTAAGCGCTGTCGTATACTATTTACAACAGCGCTGTTATAAACCGTTGATATTTGTTTTTTCTTTAGAATTTATTGATTTTTAAAAAACAAATTTAGTTGAAAATTTGATTTATGAAGCTAATAACTCATTTACTTCAAAAATAATTATTGACTTGCATTTTTGTTGTGTTTTGATTAATGAAAAGTATAGTTGATCAAAAATGTACATTGTTCAACCTATTGCTTGGTAAAGAGACACAGTACAAATTTTTAAATGACAACTATTTCAAATGCTTTTATATGTTCTCATGATATTTTAATAAATTGAATGTTACTTATTGAGTTTTAAATTCTTAACTTAACAACACCTTTAAAATATATTACCTGATTTTTAAAACTTCAAAATACAAAAAGATGTCTTCTACAGCGCTTTTACAAGAAATAAGCGCTGTAATATATGCATTATTTCGATTTAAAATCATTAATTATAAATTTACAGCGTTTATTTTAATATAAACGCTGTAAAAATTAATTATTTTTTTATTAATTTTAAAATATATTACAGCGTTTATTTATTTAAACGCTGTTATAATTAGGGTTCGGATTTAGGGGTTAGGGTTCGGGGTTCAGGGTTTAGAACCCTAATTACGACAGCGCTTTTTTAACATTAAACGCTGTTAAAAGTTATTATTTTATTATTAATTTTAATATATTACGGCGTTTATTTATTTAAACGCTGTTATTATTAGGGTTGAATTAGTGTTAGGGTTCGGGGTTCAGGGTTTAGAACCCTAATTACGACAGCGCTTTTTTAAATTAAACGTTGTTATAAATCTGTTTATTATTTGAAAAAAATATTAACTCAAAAAAAGAATATTGCCAACATCACTCTCAATTTACATGCCATCCCTCCCAAGCATACATGCCATCCCTCCCAAGCATCCATGTCATCCCTCCCAATTTACATGTCATTCCATCCAAGCATACATGCCATCCCTCCCAATTTACATGTCATCCTTTCCAAGCATACATGTCATCCCTCTCAAGCATACATGACATCCCTCCCAATTTACATGTCTAACAATAATAACTAAGTTTCCTTATATAGGGAAACAACAAAACTCTAAAAAAAATAAAATAAAAAATCGAAAATAATGGAAAAATACTAAAAATTCAAAATAAAATAGTAAACGATCGAATTTGCCCAAAAAATAGCATACCTCACGAGGTATTATGGGTCCAATTCTGACACCGGAAGCTCAAAAACTGCTAAAATGCACCTCTATCTTGCACCTTCTTAGGGTGATCCATTTTGTTGTTCCAAAAACTCACCATCCTCTGTTCTGTATCAAGCGCTTTAATAAGTTAAAAACCAAAGCATTATTATTTTTACAAACATTTCAAAAAATTAAAATTAAATTAAAATAAAAGACAGCGCTTTTTTATAAGCGCTGTCGTATAGTAATAACAACGCTTATTTTTAGACAACGCTTTTCTAAATTAAGACTTTCAACAGCGCTTTTACCTTGAAACGCTGTTAAAAGTAGAACTTATGACAGCGCTTATATTATATAAGCGCTGTTTTAATTGGTATTTTTAACAGCGCTTTTCCAAAAAAACGCTGTTAAAAATATAACTTAAACAGCGCCTAATAATAAAAGCGCTGTTGTATATTTTGTACAGCGTTTGTTTAATAAACGCTGTGTTAAATACATTTATTACAGCGCTTTCTATTTAAAGCGCTGTGAAAGATCTAAATTTTTTTACAGCGCTGTTGAAAATAGAATCTGTACTAGTGCATCTAGTCCAACAGAACATAATCACTACAGTCTACAGCAGTGGTTATTGTTATCGCCATTCCTATGTATTTTATCCATTTATCTCCTCTATGAGCTTCAAAACTGTGTTTGATAGTGTACTGTATTGAGTATGTCAAGTCCTTTTCTTTGGGCTCTCTGAAGACAAAATAAATATTACTTTGAAGAGTTTCGATGGTAATAAGAATTAGCCTAATTGTCTACCCATAGTTTTGTCAATGGATAGTTAGAGTCATCTTAAATAAAGTAGCTTTTCAAGCTCCGTACCCTTTAATTAATAAATATTGACGGTTAAAATTTGTTCAATCCATGAAATTTATGGATATGATAACACATTTTATTTAAAAATGTATATCGGAATACCAATGATTTGGTGCGAAAAGAAACTGCATCGTTTAGACAAAAATTTCATAAAACATTACATAAAGTAATAATAAAATAAATGTCAAAACGACTTCATTTCAATATTCGAATCAATTTACTGTGCTGCATGACATCTATATTGGTGTTGGACACAATACCGTACTTCACTTGTTTCACTAAAAATGTACCGGGATATCGAAATAGTCTATGAGACATGTGGTGATTTTATCCACAAAACCCCTTTTTCGTCCACCATTTGGGTCTTTAGATAACCTTCTGTAACATGAAATAAAACTTTCTTTTTTCTCTTCATATTGACTTTGATTTGCTCGACATCCGCCAAAAGGGACATGTTCAATAACGACCCCAAATATCAAAATAGACAACATAAATACGTATTTGCATGAATGTGATTTCATTTGTCAAACTCTTAAGGTTTTGTAATTGTGTTTGTGTTTGTGTATATGTTATTTATAATAAAGTTAATCACATTTAATGTTTTGAAAAATGTGTTTTTACTTATAAATAATCCATATTTAAAATGAGAATTATATGAGACAAGATATCTTCTGACGTGTACTTGATGTTTTTAGATCGAACAAGTTGATACTTTGGGTAACATGTGTGTGACACTCTGACATATGTGCTTGGGAATTTAAAGATTAAGTCAAATGTAAAATATATCTACACCATCTTAAATTAGTTTCCATTAGTTTTGTCTACATTTTCTACAAAACAACATTAAATTAGTGAAATTATTTTTGCAATACAGACTCAATGGGTTGATCCGAATCTAAATCAGCTTGATATTTTTGACAGTTCCTTAAAAACTGATTTTGCTAAATTTAACCAAATTAAAGATCCATGAACCTTATATATTTATTTCGTGAATCATATAATTGTTTTTTTAAATTAAGATTTATTTCTTAGGGGTTAAGACTTACATTGAATTTTAATTAAATTGGTGTTTAGAATTTTAAAAAAATGGGATTGTTAAATTTGACGATTATTTTGAATTTAAATATCGTACTTTGAATTATCATATATATATTAAAAGAGATGTATGATTGGACACGTGTCGTCGTGTAAGCAATTTGGCTTATGTGTCATTTTTTTAGAATTTTGAATTCTTTTTCCCTTTTTTTCTGATTGACTGGCCTTTTTGAATAATAATATTAATGGGAATCATTATTATAGAAATACAGAATATTATAGATTCGGAAATATTTCATGATTATATAGAAATACATTTCGTTAAATCCCTTTTTTCTTATTGGCTGGCTTGTATTTTCAATTAATTATATAGAAATACATTTCGTTAAATCCATCACCAGTTAGTAATTAAATGAGGTTGTGTAAGGAAAACGGTTAGAAGAGTCAGCGGATAGAAGCGGGAGGAGCCATTTTCAAACGTGATTAATGAATGAGTTTAAATCCTAAAAATCAAGAGTTGATGTAATTTAAATATTTTAGATACCCATTATACCCTTAACACTAATTTACGTAATTTTAATTTTGGTTTATGAATTTTTACTATTTTTCGTGCTACTATTTTTACTTTAGTACATCTTCCGGATCCATTGATTGATAATGATCAACAACTATGATAACTTTATATTCAAAGTGATTTGTTCTCTAGTCTTTAATTACAGAAAAATCGAAATATTCAGCAAATCTAAGGGTATTATGATCATTTAAGTCAAATTACGGAATTTTGATTAAAACTATAAATTTCTCTTATTTGAAAATGAATAAAAATTTACAGGCCCACCGTAGATTGAATTAAAAAATATTAACAAATGCAAAATTAAACTCATAAAAACATACTTTGATAACAATTAACATTCATAATGTGTGTTTTGTGAAATGTTTGAAGAGAATAATATACTCCACTTCATCATTCTTTATCCCAAAAGTTCAAAAACAAGAAATACTCATAAAACATACATATTTTAATTTAAATTATCTGTGTTGCACATTTATTTACAACACATTAATTTTATGTGCTTCAATTGTTATCATTCTCATTCTGAAGAAAATTGAAACACTTACATAAACAATAGGGGATAATATACCTTTTCTTAAATTCTCGATTATTCGTCCTTTTTAATTCTCTATAAGTCTTTATGGGACAAGTAAATAAACATTTTAACTTTCCCTGTTTGTTCTCTCTCCATCACTCTCATATCTTCTGCAGGTAAAACCAGAAATATTTTCAATAAAGAAACCAAATATCAAAATTGTCAAAAGAAAAACATATGCATGTTTTTCCATTTCTACACTCTTTGGAATTAAGCTCGATGTTTGTTTGTGTCTATGCTATTTATATTAATTACAAGTTCATCGCATTAATGTTTAAAAATGTGTTTTCGCTGTCCAAATAAATGTGTTTTGATGTAATCCACGATTAAAATGAGAATCATATATTATTTATATTCAATTTCGCAATTTTTAGTAAAAATTAGTTGCCATGAATTTCATCACCACTTCCACATTTACATGTTCTACACTTATAACATTATGTATTGACTGAATGTTGCATTTCTGAATATGGCATGCATGGAACCTCAATCCTTTGATCACTAAAACAACAGTGGTTATTGCCATTCCTATGTATTTTATCCACTTATCTCCTCTGTGCCGCCTCTCTATGAGCTTCAAAACTGTGTTTGATAGTCCCACTGTATTGAGTATGTCAAGTGCTTTTCTTTGTGCTCTCTGACGACAAAATAAATATTACTCTGAAGAGTTTCGATGGGAATAAGAAATAGCTTAATTCAACCCATAACTTTGTCAATGGATAGTTAGAGTCTTAAAGAAAGTAGCTTTTCAAGCTCCTCGTATGTAATCAAATTAAGTCAACTATATACTTCAGCAAACCTTCCTCTTGCTGATTTAACTGGAGTATAAAAAGGTAAATATCACAATTCCTTGAGGCAGCTTATCTCTGTCCCATGAGTGGCACTTTATAAGTAAAAAATTAAGTCTATACCTTCAAATGATCCCTTTGCTCGGAGTATTTAGTAAGTATCGCTACTCCAGTTGAATATGCTTCTTCCAACATCTTTGATGAATTCCGAGCTGATTGCAATGCTTGAGCTTCCTCGTCAAAGATTCTTAATATATGAGATGACTCGCCATTCTAAGATATAAAATTCTTAGTAAGACAAAAGAACGATAATTATTAAAAAAATTGCATAAACAGCTAGAACAGGACATATGCTTACGGCCCTGCCAAGCAACTCAGCTCTCTCGTTTGCCTCCATTGTTCTTCTTTGATTCCTCGCCAGATACTTATCCAGGCTTTCCTTCAACGAGTGAGCTTCTTCAGCAACTTGTTCAACTTTTCTGAAATTCACAACATCATAAAACACCGACAGAGAATTCCATGAAACCCTAGCACACAATAAACAGTTACAAAAAACATACCTTTTCCACAAATCACGTTGCGATTTCGCAGGAACGGATCTCCACAACCGATCCATCTCAACGCATAGAGATTGAATCTGTGAAATATCATTCTTTAGCGAAAAAGATAGCTCCGGTGGATCCATATTACCGGTGGAAGAAGATGATTCAAGCTGTTCCAGCCTCTCTAATCCGCCACGTGTCCTTAGCAGCAACCGCTTCGAACTCTGGTAGATTTCCGACAGCGTTCCTCCCTCCATCGTTCCCGATTTCGTTCCGCCGATCTCCGATTCGAAGAAAAATATTTCACTCAGAAATTCTGTACGAATAAGACGTCACTTGGCCAATTAGAATTTGCCACGTCATTTGAATCCATCTGAAACCTCCATTCAAATCTAAACGGCGGGTTTAGTCGATGCATTCGTTAATATACATTGGGAATTTGCATTTAAATGAAGTTAAGTTACACACAGCATAAGCTCCCAAACGTAAGGATATGAAACGATACAATGATACAGTTTTTAAGTTTTCTTTGAGCCAGACCATAATTTATACACAACATAAGCTCCGAAACCCGATACAGCTACGACGGAAGCCACCAAGGCCGCTGTATGGCCTTTTTCGCCGTCTAAATTCAGACCTGTGATCGACCCGAATCCATAACTCATTTCCTTGCACATAGCATCAAAAGTATCTACTGCATTTTTCTTGACACATCCGAGCTGCTTCGTGCTAGGCTTCCTGGCTTTGACTATATCTTTTAACGGTGGCATGTCGGTAATACCATCGGTATCGCTTGTATTTCCTTTCGTTTTGTTTTTCAGATTTTCAGTTTGATTGATTTTGTCATTTTTAGTTTTGGACAGGGGTACTCTATGTGGCATAGTTATGTAAAGAACTCCGGATACGAACTTTGCATGGATCTGCTCTCATCATAATACTCGCTAGATATCCTGATCTTTTTGGTAAATCGACTTGTTTTTGATACGCCTTTCGCAGGCTGACATTCTCCGGATACTGTTAGCACACCGAACTTATTGATTTGAATTTTGAGGTCATTCCTTTTGAAATCTATGAACAGCAGCAAAAACAAGAAATCAAATGGCATCAACAAAAAATTTACATGAGATATCGAAATTGCATACCTGGGAGGTGCACGATTAGAACATCTTCTGCTTCGTGTCTTTCCCATTTGCAGTAAGGCTCAAAATCATCGTAAGTTGATGCATTATCAGCCTCCATCAGATATCACAGTCTACTTTTTTCTTTAGAAAAATGAATGAAACCAAAGCTGAAATGAAGATGCACTATTAATCTTTACAGGCCAGCTTTTATACTTTTACGAAAAGTTCCGGTCCAAGTTATCTCCGAAAAATATACAAGAATCAATCCTTTTTGCATTCCTTTACACTTTTAGGTTTCTTTTGAGTTGAGATTTCTTTCCATTATTTTGAGTTGATTCCTTGCATATGCGCACTGCAACCATTTATGCTTCAGACTTCCGATCCAATCAAATCGAAAACTCTTTCTCATTTCATGACTTTCCTACAGCCTTAAAAGACATTTATAACTGTAAATCTTCTGTAAGTTCTGAAGGTATGATCAAAACATATTTCCTTGACAACTAAGTATGGTCTTTCAAGAACTCAAATCTGTCCTAGAAACTAACGAGACGATGAAGTCCCGAAAATCTCCATAAGGGATCCTCCTTGAAATAGCATCCACCAATGTGAGTCCATATTTCTCAGCATACAACCTTTGAATCTCACCCATGTCTACCTCAGCTCTTCTCACCACCACGCGGGTTAAAGCACTCTTGTTCAGGCTGGACCTTTCGATGCTTGCGTGCAGCAACTGCGTAAATAATAAATCACATATTACAGCAAAATGAATTCACATATTATCGATGCAATCAAATCGAGAAAATTACTTACCTTGGCATAGTACTTAGGCGCGTTACACATACAATCTATCACCATTTTCAGAGCATTTTCAAACTCTCCTGAACTTTTCTTGGCAAGAACCTAACAAAAAATATGTCAATAATCAAAACATATTGTAAATGGAATGTAGAGTATCACACAATTTTGATTACCTCTGTGTACTGATGTCCGTAAATTTGTTTATAGCGCGCAAATGTGAGCTTCAGCTGTGGAATGCTTCTCTTACAAAATATCTCAAGAACAACAGCTTCTTCGACTGAGCCTCCTGACTTTCCCTCCCCAGTTTCAAACAGCCTCTTAGCATCACATTTCCCTATTTCCAGGCTCGCGTCCACATGATGTGCTTTGTGTGACGCTGCCAACGACACTAGTATCTGTTCAAAAATACAAAAACCTGAAAATATTGAATATATAACCTCAAATGTTGAAAAGGTACTAATGAGGAGTAATAAGTACCTTCTGCAGTGGACTTGGAGGCTCGGCGTTGATAATATCCTGGTCTAAGTTCCTCCCAAACCTCGCTGCGTAAGCTTGCTTTATCATCAAGACATGACTTGACTTCCTTCCCACAAAAATCTCAACCAGTGCCTTATAATCAGCTCCATGCTCCATCCCATTTCTTAAACTCTCCGAAGCAACAATGGCGTCTCGCACGTGTGGGTCACTAAACCATAGCATCAAACAACGGCATAGATCCTCCGATACCTTAGACTCCGTTCTAAGGCTTGAGATCAAGTCCTCATCATACATTTTCCGATAAGTCTGGATAACTGCTAGCCTTTGTGCCATAGTGTAAGTTGTAAATGAGTCGACTAGTGATTCGCGTACCTTATCTCGCGAGTCGTGGATCTCTCGACATACCTCGGCGATTTCTTGATGATGGGATATCAAAGCCATTGTGTAACAGATCAGAAGTTGTCAATGTGAGTTGTAGTGCTACACATATATGTAGGCCTTTACAAGTCCATAAAACTTGAATCAAAAGTCACTAAAGAGTACTAGGACTCCACCTATTACACTTTAAGACTCTTTTAGTCAGCTTTTGGATTGTTGGAAAGAATTGCATGTGACTTTTCATCCTCTTCTTGGAAATACTTGTGAAACTTGCATTGCAAGGAATTGGTGTTTTTTCAAATTTAGTATTTTGACTATTTGTTGGTTTGAACAGATATTCAAATGACTTATAACTTGGTGCTGAAGTAACAGGATAACCAGAGTATATACTATGGTTATTAATTTGATCCCACTTTAAGATGAATCACTAAAGGGGCTTTACCTTAAAAAGTCTCCTGGGGTGTGAATGCTACAAAATTGGTAAAGTGAGTGATTTTATGTAGGAAGGTGAGGTGTGAAAATTGAAAAACCGATTACTATTACGTACAACACACCTAAATGTTGCGAGTAAAAATATTTTTGGTATTTTTTACTATTACACTATGTCATATTATCAGATTTTTTTGGCAAAACAAATAGCTCATCTGTTCACAATACTCAGAAATCTGCAAATGAGATTTTCCATTGCTTGTTTGAGCAAGAAAATTCTGTGTTTGATTGAACCTCCAATAAGATAGACTAGTGAGTTGGTCCAAATTGCTACTCCAGATGGATGACCCAATGGGCCTTGTGTGTCGGCCCACGTAGTTTGTTCCTTATTATCTTTTTTTTTGTTTTTTTTAAAAAATTTTATTCCATTCATCGCTCAAGGACTGGACAGACCCCAGACTCAAGGCGGAGATGCACGCAGGAGGGCTTGAACCACTGACCTCTGCGAACAGAGACCGAGTGGCTGACCGCTAGGCCGCTACTCCTTGTGCGTTTGTTCCTTATTATCAAAATGAATCTCGTTAATCACAATAATAATTATTATTATATATTCCAAGTGAACAATAATAACGCATTAAGATCAAATTAAGAGTAATATCTATAATTCTCATTCCCAAAATATTCAAAATATTTTTCACTATCAACATTTTATCATCTTTTTATAATCTAATTGTAATTTATTTATTGCCATAATTTATATTTCACTCATACATTTTCATAAATCAAGCAAATCTATAAATGGCATAAAATTTTGAAATTTGATTCCAAAATTGCTTCAAAGCAAGTAACGTTGGAAAATACATAAATCTGTAAGTTGCTCGGGAATATCTCAATTTTAGTTGTATGTCAATTTGATCTCATTCCCAAGACACATCTAGCCAATCTTTTTAATCTCATGTTTATCCAAATTCTTAACCTTAAAATTTGCTAACAGTAATCCATTGCGTACGGTGACATAATCTATATAATTATTGATTTCAGAACATTTTGTCAATTAGTCGTGTGGAGATCAGATATTAAAATTCTTAACCTTAAAGTTTGAGATGGGCCTTTTTGAGAACCCTATGGCAGAACAGCCTAGCAGATAAGCTTGGAAGTCAGGTTAGTTCAGGAAAGTAATTTATCGGTATTTCTAAAAAATGAGTGCTATTAGCAAGTCACATTGCCTGCTTGTTTCAAATGATAGGAACATAGAGAACTGGCCAGAGAAGCAGTGAGGAAGTCACTAGTTCTGCTGAAAAACGGCAAACATGCTGACAAACCTGTGATTCCACTTCCCAAAAAAGCGCATAAGATCCTTGTAGCAGGAACCCATGCTGATAATCTTGGGTAGGCTGGACTATCGAATGGCTAGGAGTTAATGGGAACAACCATACTACTGGTAAGAATAACCTCTCCTCAAGTATCCACAGTTTTCTTAAGTAAAAATCCAAGTCACTTAACAAAGTTTTTTCATCAGGAAAGACAATCCTAAGTGCCATCAAAAATACAGTTGATCCGCAAACTGAAGTCATTTACCAAGAAAATCCCAACACGGACTTTGTCAAAAATGGCAATTTCTCGTATGCAATTGTTGTAGTAGGCGAGCTTCCCTATGCAGAATCTGCTGGAGACAGTCTAAACCTGAGTGTAGCTGAACCAGGGACACTGACAATGTGGAATGTCTGCATGGAAGTAAAATGCGTAGTAGTTTTTGTCTCTGGCCGTCCCTTACAAATGGACCTATTTGATATCGCCTCTGATGCTATAGTGGCTGCATGGCTGCCTGGATCAGAAGGTCAAGGTGTAGCTGATGTTCTATTCGGAGATTATGGATTTACGGGTAAGCTTGCTAATACATGGTTCAAGACAGTAGAACAGCTTCCCATGAACGTGGGTGACAAGGATTATGATCCGCTTTGGCCTTACGGATTCGGTATAGTAACCAAGGCAGTGAAGTCTACATAGCATAAGCACTGCATAATGTTCAGCGTGGATTCGAACTCAAATCCCGGTCTTGTCTTCATGCCTACCTACTCGACCATCCCTTTCAGTTTCAATGTCTATCGAATTTGAGACTTACAGAATTATAACCCGTGTTTACCTCAGTTCTGCTCATCACCAAGCATGATCAAGAGTGTAATTAATATATCAATAAGTTTTAAAATTTGACTTTATTTATATAATAAATAAATTTTGAATATATCACATTTTTTATAAACCTAACGGTCCTAAAAATGGCAGAAAACCTTCATTATTTTCTCAAGGTGGCCATAAGGATTCTATACATTTTGAAATTTGATTCTAAATTGCCACATCTATATGTTTGTATAATCCGTTTGTATCAATCCGTTAGTTGCTACATGCATGTTTAAAATCAGTAAACTTGGAAAACACATTAATCTGTTTGCAACAATCCGTTAGGTGTTTGGGAATATCTCATCTTTATCAGAATCTAAATTCATAAATACGATGGAATTTAACATTCAAAAATTATTTACAACTAATCAAAATAACACTATTTTTTAAAAAATGACGTCGTTTTTATACGCATTTAATGGTAAGAGAGCACAGGATCTGGTAAGATGTCATTCCCAAAATCATTTTAATACTTAGCGAATTCATTTGAATTTCATGTTTATCCAATTTCTTATCCTTAAAAATTGCTAACAGTAATCTTTTTCATATGTTGACATAATCAAGATAATAATGGATAAGACGATTCCAGAACTTAATGTTATTGATGTCAGCATTTGTTTATATATTAGTAACGATTTCTACTCTTGAATACCACATTCACTACGCTCTCTAAACTACTACACTCCATTTCATCAATTTTGATTTTTTCTCTAGGGTTTCAACTTTACTGGCAAGTCCTGTCATTCAACTCCCTGTAAGTTGGTTGACTTAGAGTGAAATTTTGTTCTGTTTTTGAAGTAAAGATTGTGACTTTGATTGTTTTGGATGGTGGGTATTTGATTTTTGATTCAAAGATTGGTACTTTTCATGTTTTGGCTTGTGGGTGTGGTTTAAGCTTTGGTTTATTAGAATGTGATGTTGTTTGCTGTGTGGTTGTCTGTTGGTGTCTTGCATGTGTTATTGTCATGGACTCCCTTACTGGTGATGATTTGTTAGGGCTTTTGCAGCTGCTTGATTAGTATGTGTTACTGTTGAGTGGCATTGTCTCTTAGTACTAATTTTGCTCCAAAGTATGTTCTTTTGCTTTACACAATTAACTGTTGTTTACTATGTTGTATTGATCTGAATTTGAACAGGAGAGTTTGAAGAAGAATGATAATGAAGCTGTGTAAGTCCATTGTGGGGCTTGTGCTTGTGCTTTGCCTGTCTGCTATGGCACAAGCTGAGTACCTAAAGTATAAAGACCCAAAACAGCCTTTAAATGCTAGGATTGGGGATCTCATGAAGAGGATGACTTTAGAAGAAAAGATTGGGCAGATGGTGCAGATTGATAGAGCAGTTGCCTCCGCGGAGGTCATGCAGAAGTACTACTTAGGTAAAATGATGGTGCCTCAATCCGATAGTGAGGTTCATTTTCTCTATCTTGGCATTCAAATTACAACTTGGATTTCCTATTTCAGGAAGCGTGTTGAGTGGTGGAGGCAGTGTGCCAGCTCATCAGGCACCACCAAATGTGTGGGTTGATATGGTGAATAGTTTTCAGAGGGGTTCCATGTCGACCCGACTTGGCATACCAATGATTTATGGTATTGACGCTGTTCATGGCCATAACAATGTGTACAATGCTACCATATTCCCTCACAATGTCGGGCTTGGATGTAGTAGGCAAGTGATGTTCCCTCTCATTCCACAATATAACTTTATTTGTCTTTTATTTCTGCGAATTTATTGTATAGAGATATGATTGATTGAATATTTGAATTTTGTATGATTGTTTAGAGATCCTGGCCTTGTCAAGAGGATAGGAGCTGCTACTGCTCTTGAAGCTCGAGCCACTGGCATTCCATATGTCTTTGCTCCGTGTATAGCGGTAAAAAATGAAATACTCTTGAGTACTTAATCTTCATTTTAAGCTACATATCTTAAAAGTAATTTTCTGTGTTCAGGTTTGTAGAGATCCACGATGGGGAAGGTGCTACGAAAGCTATAGTGAAGACATTGCTATTGTTAAATTAATGACTGACATTATCCCCGGATTACAAGGAGATAAGCCTAATAACTCCCGTGTAGGCGTTCCTTACACAATCGAAAAGTAATATTTCATTTTCATCTATGCATTCTGCTTTATCAGATTTAAGCTGTTAATATTTCAAAAAGGATGTGTATGTTTATTTATTCAATAATTAACTCCTGTAGGACGAAAGTTGCTGGTTGCGCCAAGCATTTTGTGGGAGACGGTGGAACTACAAAAGGCATCAACGAGAATAATACCGTGATAGACAGACATGGATTGTTTTCTATTCATATGCCTGGGTACTACGAATCAGTATACAAAGGTATTTCAACTGTAATGGTCTCATACTCGAGCTGGAATGGCATAAAAATGCATGCGAACAAGGAACTAATCACCGGGTTTCTCAAGGATACTCTCCGCTTCAGGGTAACCATTTATTCTCAATCTGTCATTTTTATAAATCATTGTCTATTATTTAAGAATCCAAATTACATTGGAAAATTGTTTCAGGGCTTCGTTATCTCCGATTGGGAAGGAATTGATAGGATCACAAGTCCACCACACGCTAATTACACGTACTCAGTGATGGAAAGTGTTAACGCTGGCCTTGACATGGTATGTTATCTGATCTTTCAATTTTCTTCTCAAAGTCATCGAAACAAAAATATTATGCAATCGTATGCTGATTTGGTCAATAATGTTGCAGATCATGGTTCCACACAACTACACGGAATTCATTGACACACTTTCTCACTTAGTAAAGGCGAATGCTGTTAATATGAGCCGAATTGACGATGCAGTGCACAGGATTCTGCGCGTAAAATTTGAATTGGGCCTCTTTGAGAACCCCATGGCAGATTACAGCCTAGCTGATAAGCTTGGAAGTCAGGTTGGTTGAGGGCAGTTAATTATTGGTATTCTAAATAAGTGCTATGAATGGATCTGAGCTTGGATACTTTGCCGTTTTCTGAATGATAGGAACATAGGGAACTGGCCAGAGAAGCAGTGAGGAAGTCAATGGTGCTGCTCAAAAATGGCAATCCTGCTGATGATCCTGTGATTCCACTCCCGAAGAAAGCACATAAGATCCTTGTAGCAGGAACCCATGCTGATAACCTCGGGTATCAGTGCGGTGGCTGGACTATCGAATGGCAAGGAGTTAACGGGAATAACCACACTAGTGGTAAGATTAATCTCTCCTTGTTGCGCATCCGCAGTTTACTGAAGTAAAAAAGCCAAGACACTCAACTAAGTCTTTTTGCTTCATTTTTTGACAGGAACAACAATCTTAAGTGCCATCAAAAATACAGTTGATCCTCAAACTGAAGTCGTTTACCAAGAGAATCCCGATATGGACTATGTCCAAAATGGAAACTTCTCATATGCAATTGTTGTAGTGGGCGAGCTCCCCTATGCAGAAACTGCTGGAGACAGTTTAAACCTTACAGTTGCTGAACCAGGCACACAGACAATGTGGAATGTCTGTGCAAAAGTAAAATGTGTAGTAGTTATTGTCTCTGGCCGTCCCCTCCAAATCGAGCCATATGTTTCTGGGTCTAATGCAATTGTGGCCGCATGGCTGCCTGGATCAGAAGGTCAAGGTGTAGCTGATGTTTTATTCGGAGACTACGGATTCATGGGTAAGCTTTCTAGAACATGGTTCAAGACAGTCGATCAGCTTCCCATGAATGTGGGTGACAAGCATTATGATCCCCTTTGGCCTTATGGATTCGGCCTAATAACTGAAGCTGTTAAGTCCGCATAGCTTAATTTTCACACCACATAAAATTAATTTACTTCCCAAATTTCCTTTTATTTTTAGTTAATGGTCTATTGCTATAAAAAGAAGACAATTATATTTTGGAACATCATTGGAATTTTTCAAATGCCAAGAGAATTTTCAGGCTGCAACTTGTGCTGTCATATGTGACATTTTAATTTTAAGATTTGAAATAAAATTGTCTTTGAAAATGTTGTTGAAATACTATTTGGTAGAAAATGGTAAAGACCTGTCTTTACGCTCTGCCGCTCACACTTGAATCCTAGGTTGTCTCTCATGAATCTCTGTGCTTCCATTTCTAGTATTCTTCTCTGGGGCTGAAAACCGGAGGATGATTTCCTCCGGATTCGGATACCTACTTACCGTTTGATTCATTTTGGAATTGATTGGTCACTTGAGCTGACATTCCAAGATGAACGACTTGCTCAAGGTAATCATTATAAAATGCAAGACAGAACAGGTTTATGTTTCATATTTGAATGTCTGGATATTTTAGATGATCCCTGACTTTTACAGTTGCTTGCAGATGTATTATAAAGCCTTGTGCGTCAAATGTGCGCAACCATCTTCGTTTTTGTTATACCTTTCATTATGATCGAGTTTGTATTGTGGGATCCTGGTGTCATTTGAATTTATGCATAACTGCTGGCTATATCGCAGGATTCGTTTGTCATCCCTAGGGGAGGTACGATAGAATCAGAAACCCCAGTTCCAATATGCTCCGGTGAATTGTGTTTAGAGAGCTTCTTCTTGAAGGTCAACATGCTGGCCATCAGAAATGTATATCCTTTGTATATTTCTGTACTTGTTTACATACCTGGTAAATCATCGCAGGTCCAAGAAATAGATACAGAATATGAGAAGCTGCAAAAGTTACTTAAACAACTACAGGTATTGATATCTCTTATATTCCCACTTGTTTTCGCCTGCTGCGTAGGGAATTTGTGAACTCAGAATTTCTGAGTTTTTTACTCTTTTCAGGATGCACATGAGGAATCGAAGGCTGTTACCAAGGCGGAAGTGGTTAAAGGTGTTTACACAGTTTTTATCTGCTTCTGAACACGATTTTCGCCTTATCACGGTTAGATTTTATTTGTCCTTCACTTCCTTATCTAAAGGGTTTTGTAGGAATCAAGCTAAGAATGGAAAAGGCAGTTGAAGAAGTTAGAAAGACTGGCCTTTTGATTAAAGTCAAGATTGAGGCCATTGACAAAGATGTAACCTCATTGTTCATAGCTTTTTAGAAACACTACCAAAAGTTCCTCCTAGCTAAAATTAACAGTGTGCAATACTTTTTCCCATTTACATAGAATTTATCTGATCAAGTGAAGCCAGGCCGTGGTGAGGGGACAGCCATCTACCGAACAAGGGCAGCAACAACACTGTAAGTTATTTATGCTATCATTACAAATCATATCAAACATAAGGAAACTGAAATATCTGACTTTTGCCGTCGTTATTTAATTTTAACACTGGAAGTGCTGTGAAAAAGAAGTTCAAAGAAAAGATGTCTGAGTTCCAGGTACTCATAGGTATTATTAATACTAATTATTTATTTTTTCAAATGCGTCAAATGTTTATAGGCTTTTACAATGTCAGCAAACTTCCATTTGATATTGGCGCAGATTCTCCGGATAAACATACATCAAGAGTATAGAGAGGTCGTGGAAAGGAGAGTCTTTACAGGTTTGTTAACTTTTTTTAATTTTTTTGTTCTACGAAGTATAGCTGAGCGCGTTTTGTTGTTGTATTCTGCAGTTACTGGCGCAAGGCCTGACGAAGAGGTCATGATGCGATTTTAATGCAAAAGCTTTTGTTTGGTTCCATGTAAAAAGTATGCTGAGCTTGAATTTTATGTTGCAGACTATCGATAACCTTATTGAGACTGGAGATGGGGAGCACATTTTTCAAAAGGCGATCCAGGAGCAAGGGCGAGGCCAGGTTATTTTTGCATTTTTCCTACTTGTGTCCTCTCAAGCTTTTTTTAACGACTTTATGGTGAAGAATCATGATAGTTGTTGAATTATATTTTCCTTTAGATTCTAGATACACTTGCTGAAATACAAGAACGTCATGACACTGTTAGAGATGTGGAGAAGAAGATTCTTGAACTGAACCAGGTGTGTCATTCAGTCTTTTACTGAAACCATTTTGTCTTGTACTCTTGTTAGATAATGACGCCTCATGACACATAAAAGTTCCGTAAATAATCTTTGGAATTGTAGATTTATGTGGATTTAGCAGTGATGGTTGAGGCCCAAGGAGATATGCTGGACAACATTGAATCACAGGTACAATTTTGCAGTACTGACTACTGAATATATATAAGTTTTGTGTATCCATTCAATCCAGTTTAACTCAGCATTCTGTGCATTCATTCAATCCATTGTTATCATTCCGTTGATGTCCAGGTATCGAAGGCAGTGGACCACGTGCAGTCTGGAACAAAAGCCTTACAAAAAGCAAAGCAAAGTCAGAGGAATTCAAGAAAATGGATGTGTTACGCCATTCTTCTTTTCCTGATTATCATCATAATCGTGCTATCGTCCGTGCTCAAGCCATGGACGAACAGCTCAGGTGCTTGACAGCCTCATTCTAAATTTACAGACAAGATGATATTCAAAAGTTATCGTTGTATTCAAGTAAACTCGGTAATAATAAGCCATTCAGTGTAAGCTCAATATATTTCCAGACCCAGTTTCGCACACTGAGCTCAAACTGCTGTAAAAATGGTTTCTACATAGTAATGTAGATATGTCAAATGGGGCGGGTACGGGCGGGTATGACCCGGTTATAAAGGGTAACGGGCATAAACGGGTACCGGGTATTATTTACCCGTTTATGTAATCGGGTATAAACGGGCGGGTATATAGGATAACGGGTAACGGGTATTAATTTACCCGGTTACCCATTAAAGACCCGTTTATCCATTAATAACTCATTTACCCTTTAACTACATATTTTTATTTTACCAATTATTCTATTATTTGTAAAATACGAAAATGAATCTAATTTTTTAGTAGATTGACGGTAGTTTATGAGTAGAACTTAATGAATTTTTTTAATGAAATATAACGGGCGGGTAATGGGCGACCCTATAATAAACGGGTATAAACGGGTAACGGGTATGATTACCCTTTATCTCTAAACGGGCGGGTATAGACGGGTATTTTAACGGGCGGATAAAGGGCGGGTAACGGATAATGGGTAATTTTGACATATCTATAGTAATGTATAAACCATTAGCTTCTCTTGTTGAGGATCTCCTGAAGGCTGAAGCATCTGTCAAAAGTGAATCGTATGCTCGCAGCTCGCCATTTGAGTTGAGTGAACGTGTTGAAACGATGTCATACTTCGAAAACACAAATCAAAACGACGTCACTTTTTTGCATTACTTGTTAACATATGATTGATTTTGATCTCATTCCGGAGACGAGGACGACTGTGTCAGATAAAGACGGTTGACGGGTTTAAGCCCAGAAACTTTTATTGGGCTTTTGGCCCGGTTGACGATTTTCTATATTTACGATATAGTCCCTAAAGTAAGGTAGTTGAATACTAGAGGCATAAATTGAGGCATAAAGCTTTACGCCGTTAAGTTAACGGAGACAGATGGGTACGATTACGAAGCTCACCGCTAACGGACTACGGCGATGGATTCGCTGCCGTCCATCGTATTCTCTGTTATCGGTACGATATCAATCGGATCACGCTTCAGCTTCGCCAGTACTCGCTCCAACCCCCGAGCCATCTCCTCCCGAAATTCCCAAGTTAAACGACAACGGTGGCCAAAAGGGAAGTATGCGAGGGTTATTAACGTCTTTGAAGGATGACGAGCTGGCCAAGTTCGCCTCCATGTCGGAGAGATGGTAATTGATTGGATTTCATTTGTTTTATATGCTTCATTTCTTGTTGATATTTGTATAAATTGTATTTAAGGTTTAGGGTTTAAGGCATGAGATTCAAGCAAGGATTTTCAGATTGGAATCGTAAAATATTGTCCTTTATGCATCAAGCAATGCTTCAGATTTTGGTTTTGATTTTTAATGTAGGTGGGATGCTGAAGGACCGCTCAAACCTCTGCATGCTATGAATCCTACAAGATTGGCTTTCATTCGCTCGACACTGTGTAGACATTTCGGGTTTGTTGGTTGTACATAATATTTCCATGTAGAGAAGAGTTAGTTTCATGATGTTAATTATGTTTTTGTTGTTTATTTTGTTTATTTCGAGTTATATAATTACCTTTTTTCTCTTATAGCGTAGGAAAGTAGAAAAGTTTTCCTTCTTCAGGCGCTGGAGTTTTTTATTTATTATTCGTGAATCTCTTATCTCCGTGGCAGGAGGAATCCACTCTCGCCGAGGCCTTTGGATGGCTTGAGAGTTGCGGACATCGGGTGTGGGGGTGGTATATTATCTGAGGTAGATTAGATATGAATCTTGAAAGTTTGAAATGATACATTGCATACTTTTACAACAATCAATTACTCCCGATTCTTAAATGTTGTTACCCTGTCTCTTTCAGCCTCTTGCTAGGATGGGAGCAATTGTAACAGGAGTTGATGCTGTTGAGAAGAACATCAAGATAGCTCGTATTCATGCGGTATGGTGATATATGCTGTTGTGTAAAGGCCATTCTTTTTACTGCTTGCTGTTTGCTTTTTTGTTAACATATGGTTGATGTATATTAATGAGCTAATTTCTTGAATTCTCTTCTAGCTTTTATTTAACTCCATCATACGTTGTTTCACAGGATATGGATCCAATAACCTCAGACATAGAGTATTGTTGCTCAACTGCTGGTACATGCTGAACTAGATTATTAGTATCATGTTGGTCTTGTCTATATGGAGCCACCAAGTTTGGCAAACAAATAGAATGAAATTCCAATTTCATATTGGTATTCTTATGTTAAGATCACCTAGGTTCATATTTTTGAGGTCTAAGCTGACATATTTTATTTTTCTGTACTACATATACTGTGGTTCATTATTCTGAAATCTGCTTTTTCATACAACAGAGGACCTGGTCCAACAAAAGAGGGAGTTTGATGCTGTCATTTCACTTGAGGTTTGTACTAGTATTAGATTACATGTTTACTTAAATGACCTAGCTTTCGTTATACATATGAGCTTGTCCTCTCGTTTGTTTACTTTTTTGAATGCTTTGGAGTTAG
Source organism: Sedum album (assembly GCA_006409495.1). Lineage (NCBI taxonomy): Eukaryota > Viridiplantae > Streptophyta > Magnoliopsida > Saxifragales > Crassulaceae > Sedum > Sedum album. The sequence continues at coordinate 20,594 of QZGG01000457.1, forward strand.
TTAAAATGAGCCTTTCTTCAAGGGTGTCGAAACATAGTTGTATAATTTGTAGAATGGATGTCAGGCACCAGCAACCCATATGACTTAGCTGCTTAAGAGTGATAATTTCTAAATATTTCGTATTGATCCAGAAGTATCCGAAGTTCAATTCACATCAAACCTATTATAAGTCATACAAAGCTTCACATCATCTCCTTTACTTTTTTACCACCCATGTCATTTATGTTTAGTCTCTTTTTGTCAGACATCCTATCCTAATTCCTGTATTATCCGACAAGTTTGCACTCAATTTGTGTTCAGAGTTCTGTATTTCTCAAGTTTTACATTTAAACTTCTCGTTTTTAGGTAATCGAGCATGTTGCCAATCCTGCAGAGTTCTGCCTGTCTCTTGCAGCCCTAACCATTCCCAATGGTGCTACAATCATCTCAACAATCAACCGCTCTATACGAGGATATGCTGTTACTATTGCTATAGCAGAATACATTCTTCAGTGGGTATGTTTCCTTTTATGATATAATTGATTATATGTTTGTCTCATCACTATATATCATGTCCGTGTACACTATTCGTTATGACATATTAAATTGATCTCTTGTACAAAGCTACAAACTATTCCATAACTATTTTCATCATCATAGTATTAATCAGTTATTTTAGGTTCTTGTGCTTGAAAGTTAAAAGTGTTTGATCATAATTACATGCATGTTATTTACAGCTTCCTAAAGGAACTCACCAGTGGTCAAGCTTCATCACTCCAGAAGAGCTGGTGATGCTCCTGCAGCGCGCTTCAATCAATGTATGTTTGAGTGCAATTTTGGCTTGTTAATTTACCCCCATATAACTTAAGAGTCTTCACTCCTGAAGTCCTAAGTGTCATTGCAGTAAAACCATATAGTTGATGTCATACACTTTTGTTCAGGTGAAGGAGATTGCTGGATTTGTCTACAATCCGCTAACAGGAAAATGGCTCATATCAGACGATACTGGTGTAAACTACATCGTTTTTGGTTCCAAACAAGGGTAATACCTCCAATCAAATCCGCACTCCCATATTTATTTCCATTAGTACTTCTATCCTTTTCTTTAAGATAAATAATTTGTAGATGACGAATGAAGTCCCCTCCCAAGAGAGCTACAAAAACTGCATGGATTCACACCTCCAAAACTAGGTAGCAATGAAGATAAGCTTGCCTACCTCAAGACAAAATCTTGATCAAGCCTGCATACCTTAAACGAATCATAACTGTGCTAACAGAAACAGCAAAACCAGTGTTCATATCTTTATCAATTTATAGTCATTTATTATTTATTCGAGAGTTTAAATTTTCTAATCTAAAATAAATTTGGCCATTAGAGTGCAAAAATTATTTCATAATTTCTTTTTCTTTTTATTTCAAAAAGTTCAGTATTAAAATAGATAAATAGAATTGAAGATTTTTGGCCTCGCGGCCTCGCTTTAATCTCTCCGGCCACCGAAACCTAGTTTTCTTCAACCCGACCTGATGGAGACGCGATCCACGAGCCGGACGATCTCTGGTCAAACGCGTCAACAGTGCTCCATGGCTTCTGGCCGGTCGTCTCGGTTCGCTGAACCTGCCAGAAATTAGGGTGTGTTTCCGACGGTGTTCAGGTTAGCCTGATGATACAATGTGTTTATGTTTGCTAATTTGTGATATGATACGGTAATATGAATAATCATTGCGCCTGATTTGATCAATTCAAGTATATGTATATATTTTTTCTGATTGCGATTTAGGTTTTGTTTCTATCTGGATCAATTTCTTGTCAATAACACTGTTCAAAATTTTAAGAAATGTAGTTTTTGTGTTTGTGCAAAGAAATGATTGAATAGACTCGGGATTAATTAATTGCATTGCATGGTTGTGAACTCATTTAGGTTGACATTTGTTGTATTGTTTGCAAACAACAGGTTACGTCCGGAACAATGTGTATTGTGTATATATATATTTTATGAAAGCAGTTCATACATGTTTATATTTTAGTTTTTAAAAGAAGCAGCTACCTTTTTGACGCAGGTCATACACAAGATGAATGACATAAAAGGTAGACTAGTAATACTGCTCAAATGCATTTGATTGGCTTCAAATTGAGAGACCTGAACTTGATGTGCCTTATTCTTTGTGAATGTATTAACTGAAAGTCGAGCTTAGTACTTTGATGGGGGTGGTGGAGATGAATAGATGTAAGGAGGGGGTGGAGATGGAGAGGGTGGAGGGGGAGATTTGTATATATATGGTGGAGGTGGCGAAGGTGATGGAGGTGGTGGGGACTTGTAAATGTATGGAGGAGGTGGTGAAGGCGATGGAGGTGGTGGAGACTTATAAATATATGGAGGTGGCGGAGAAGGTGATGGAGGAGGAGGAGAGTTGTACGCATATGGGGGTGGTGGCGAAGGTGATGGAGGAGGAGGAGATTTGTAAACATATGGGGGAGGTGGTGAGGGTGATGGTGGAGGAGGTGACTTGTAAATGTATGGAGGTGGCGGGGAAGGTGATGGTGGAGGTGGTGACTTATAAATGTATGGGGAGGTGGTGAAGGCGACGGGGTGGTGGTGACTTATAAATATAGGGTGGAGGTGGTGATGGAGATGGTGGGGGAGGAGACTTGTATACATACGGAGGAGGTGGGGAGGGCGATGGTGGAGGAGGTGACTTGTAAATGTATGGTGGAGGAGAGTTGTACACATATGGGGGGTTGGCGAAGGTGATGGTGGAGGAGGAGAGTTGTACACATATGGGGGTGGTGGCGAAGGTGATGGTGGAGGAGGAGATTTGTAAATATATGGGGGAGGTGGCGAAGGTGATGGTGGAGGAGGAGATTTGTAAATATATGGGGGAGGGTGAGGTGATGGTGGAGGTGACTTGTAAATGTATGGGGTGGCGGGGAAGGCGATGGTGGAGGTGGTGACTTATAAATGTATGGAGGAGGTGGTGAGAAGGCGACGGGGGTGGTGGTGACGTGTATAAATGTACGGAGGAGGTGGTGATGGAGATGGTGGGGGAGAGACTTGTATACATACGGAGGAGGTGGTGTGGAGATGGTGGGGAGGGGAGTTGTATACATACGGAGGAGGTGGCGAGGGAGATGGTGGGGGAGGAGACTTGTATACATAAGGAGGTGGCGGCGAGGGAGATGGTGGTGGAGGAGACTTGTATACATATGGAGGTGGCGGTGAGGGAGATGGTGGAGGAGGGGACTTGTATACATACGGAGGAGGTGGTGAGGAGATGGTGGGGAGGGGACTTGTATACATATGGAGGAGGTGGTGAGGGAGACGGTGGAGGAGACTTGTATACATACGGAGGAGGCGGTGAGGGAGATGGTGGAGGAGGGGACTTGTATACATACGGAGGAGGTGGCGAGGGAGATGGTGGTGGAGGAGACTTGTATACATACGGAGGAGGTGGGGAGGGAGATGGTGGAGGAGGGGACTTGTAGTCATACGGAGGAGGTGGTGAGGGAGATGGTGGAGGTGGACTTGTATACATACGGAGGAGGTGGCGAGGGAGATGGTGGAGGAGGAGACGTGTACACATATGGCGGTGGTGGTGACGGTGATGGTGGAGGAGGAGATTGGTACTTGTATGGTGGATGTGGTGCACGTGATGGTGGAGGTGGGGGTGATTTGTAAGCATAAGGTGGGTAGTTCCATGGATGTTCAGGTGCCTTTGGCCTCTCAGGGGATTCATAATGGTCTGACCACTTACCATTCGACGTGGACAGTGGACTAGTACCATCATCGTATGTTTTTGCTGCAACAATATTAGCTGCTATAAGGCACATAACAACAGCCGAAACCCGCCAGTGCCATGAGCTCAGCACCCCAATTCTCTCCATCAACTTATCAAATAACCGGAATTCCTACTCAGAGGTAAGCTTTTATTCAGCTACTGTTTTGTCTGTGCTAAGATTGTTGTTTTAAGCTCTTTATATAGGCAGTCCAAAGTTAACTACCAAGACATGCAAACGACAGCATTATGTTTTTTATTTCAATTGTTGCAAGACAAGATCAAGTCTCCATTTTCAGTTTTCAAACTGTTGAAGATGTGCTAACCCACTATGGTACGATATGTTATTATAACTTATTTGTTGAATCAATTCGTGGTTTTCAATTTTCCATGCACTAAGATAGTTTTGAGCTGCCTGGCTGCTTTTCATCAAGAAAGGTGTTTAACTGGTCACTTATGTTATATAATATGATAGAACAGAGACAAGTTAAAGTAGAAATATGCTTAAAAGTTTGAAATTTACAGCGGCAGTGTTTGACATGCGTCTCGTTTTTCTTTTTAGCTGGATCATAAATTTGCCCAGCTGAGATTTGATCCTCAAGGGACATTACCAAGATCATTATCTTCAAATCCTTGGTTAAGATGGAAACCTTAAGTTAATCTATACTTGGGTTGGTAGGATCTTTTGTCGGTCAAGTATCCTAACTTGAAAATGAGGGTAAAATCAAGCTAACTTATTTGAGTAGAATATATGTTTGAGTTTATTTGATAGTCAGTTGAACTTAGTAAAATAAAAAATCATGCAAGGCTTGTTCTATCAGTCAATCTTGAAACACGATGAAGCTGTCAATGAATTTTTATTGATATCTTCCTTGTGATTCCAGCTAGATGATAGGCTAATACAAAATCTTTATTTTGAAAATTCAATTAAGTTTTCTCAATGAATCTTTATACCTTGGAATTAGCATTCTGCCAATAATTTGGCAGAAGACATGTATGAATATTAATTCAATGATTCTTCATTTTTGTATGTTAAATTACTTTGGTATTGGCAGGTTCATGTGTCGGTAGAAAACTCACGTTGAAGGGAGGAGACGGTCAAGCTTTTCCCGCTCACAAGGTATTAGAAAATGTATATTAGTGATCAATATAATGTAATACAGGTCTGGAAAAAAGATGAAGTTGACTATGAATATTCATTGATATCTTCTTGTGTTTCCAGCATGACTAATATATTTAGCATTAGACAACATAATATGCATAACTGGTGACTAATGTATGCTTACTGATAGTTTATGTTAATACCACCAGAATCGTTGTGCATTAACACGACATAAGACGAATGAGATGCATAATTAGAACATGCATGAATAATTAAAATTTAAAAAATAGGTTTAGGCTGTTCTTAATAATTAGCTTCCCCACGTCAATTTAAATGGTCGTGATGAGTATGTACATAATTAGATGTATTCCGACTCAACCAATTAACTTTATGATTGCAAAAATTAATACTAGATAGGGCATTGCTAATATACCCGAAACTTTATTTAGTAAGAACTTTGATTCCCAGTTGGTTATTGTCCCTATACCGTTAGCTATTAGAGTTTTTACTTGTTATGAAGCAAACTAGATTGCCAAATTGGTATTAGTTCTCCTGATGGCATGGTTATCTGTCCATGTGTTTTTACTGAATTTTTCAAAAAGCCAGCATGACTGGTAATAGAAACTCTTTTGAGAGTAGGAAAGTAAGGTTTTTTCCAAAGATGCGAAAATGCTTGCATGTGTGAATTTTGTGTATCTGGCTTTCGCCCCAAAATCAGAAGTGTATTTATCCCTCGAGATTTCGGCATATTAGCACATATAATGTAATGTTTAAAATCATATGTAGCATGCTGCCTTGTAGCTTCAGTCCAAGCTAAATCATTTGATTTGCAGTTTTATATCACTTCTATATATTGCATATAAGGTTAGCCTTGTTCAAGAGTTGTTGAATCAGTCCATGGCTTTTCAGGTGCCTTTGGCTTTTCAGAAGCATCATCATACTTTTCTGCCGCAATGACACTGACTGCTGCAATGAAGACAGCCAATGCCAAGATCAGCCTGGGCCATGAGCCCGGCACCCCAATTCCCTCCAACTTTTCAAACAACCAAAATGCTTACTGGAAGGTAAGCCTTTATTCAGCGTTTGTTTTGTGTGTACTTTGATTGTTGCTCGCAGCCTCTTTATATAGTCACTATGAAGTAAACCAGTACATTCATATGAAAGCATCATGTTAGTTTATTAGAATTGTTGCAAGGCAAGATCAGATCCCTTGTGAAATTGTTGAAGTGGTGCACTGGTGCTATCCCACTATGCTGCAGCATTTGTTTTAAGAAACCTGTTTTTCAGTCAAATAGAGATTTCACAGATCCATGTCGGCAATGATAGTGTATTGCATTGCCCCCAAATGCTGGTTAGATTTCTGAAACTAAATTTTACGAGTTGCGTTCAGTTATGTTAATGACTTAATGTTAAAAGCCTTCAAAATTGCAGTAACTGCATTCAACATGCTGCTTCATTTTTCATTTTGCAGCGGGATTGTGAACTTGCGCTCAGCCGATGAGACTTGTTTACTGCTGGTCCTTTAAAGCGTATCAAACAGACAGCTATGGGAGGGTCTCTCTGAAGGCCAAACCTGAAGCTGTACGCTATACTAGCGTTTACGACGTCGTCTCGCCTCATATTTCCACCACTGTCGTCAAATAACCAATCCCCAACTTGACACGTGTCATACAGATATATCTTTTCCTTGTCCCCTATCCCAGCAAGTGGCAGTCTGATCCGGATATCCTGAGGTCAGTCTAATCGTAAATCTCCATCTTAAGTCCCTAATCTTCAAATTTCAAACTTGCTGCTTTCACTTTCTCAAACTAGTTTCTACCAGTGCTTGAAACCTGAATCTTTGGATGGGGATCAGATTGGTGTACGGGTTGATGTTCCTGACCTTCTCCTGCACCTGCTTCAAGTTCCTTCACCTTATGCGCAGCCCCATTTTCTTCCTCACTTCCTGAGATCCAAATCTCAAATCAAGCGATGATTAGGCTACGAAAAGGTCACTTCTTGTGTCTATATACAAATACATGTATGTATGCTTGCTAAAGTATGCAACTTCATAGCAGCAGTTCAAATTTGCCAGCTTATTTTGGCGTGTCTTCATGATGTAGCTGCTGCTGAAATCTGGATATGCACATGAACTGATCTTTAATCGAATCTGTTTATATTTACTTCAAAATTTACTCCTTTGTTTTACATATCTGATGCATCAAGTATGAATATTTGTTTATATTTGCTGCTTGCTGACTGAAGCTTGATTCTAGCTAAATGTAGTGTTGGGCTTGTGTGACTTTATCATCGTGGCCCGTGGTTGAGACTCGAGACAGGTAACCATATTTTGATTCTCTAATTGGAATTGGATTCAGTCTAGCTAAATTTGGAAGTGCCAAAATACTTGTCATACTTCTATTTTGAGCTTTGACAAGTCATTATATTGAATACTGTCTTTTGAGAGAATGGTTGGTGTTTTTAACCTTTTAGGATATCAAGTGAAGAGCCAAGCCAATGAAAGGAAGTGGGATTTATTTATTTGGTGGTGGGAGTCAAATATAGTATTTTAAATTTTAGAAATGCTAATATACCATGCGCTTGTTTTGTTTTGTTTTGTATAAAGATGATCCCAAAACCCAAATTAAAGCTACCTTGTTTGGATTGAGTATTCAGGATTTAATACTTTATAAGTTGTTTTTTGATTGTGTTCATCTATCATGGAATGATGGCTCTTCTCATGCCGATTTGAGGAATTGGTTGGTGGGTGGATTGGTGCCAGTGCATTTGATTGTGTATAAAGGTGAAAAGAAGGATTGGAGCTGGCTGGGGTTGTGAATTATGGATAGATCGACAATAGATGGATTCATGGCTGTGATGGCTGCCTCGGGAGGTGTAGTTTTTATAGCCCTCCAAGTGCATAAACGCTTCCTTTCGGATTTCATGAAGAAGCTTGAGCTAGAAATTGGTAATCAAGCATCTCCTTACCCTTTTATATTTCAGATATGTATTGACTGTAAAGTTGTTGATTGCGTGATTGTTGTATAAGACTTTCACAAGATATGCATGCTGGTCAAGCAATCCGTGCAATTTTAAACTGGTTGAATATTTGTATTTCGATTGATTGACGATGGGTTTATATGTACAGAGCCTCCGTCCAAGATAGCAGTCAAGAAAAGCGTTAGTTTCGCAGCCAACCTGGAGCCTCAGATAGGCCCAGAGAATAAAAAGAGTGCCAACAAGGTTAGGGTAAGAGAAACTGTACTAAACTCAAATCGCGTAGTTGAAGAGATCAAGCAGACAATGCCTCCAAACAGGCTTGCTCTTTACAAAGGCATGATAGAGTTCAGAGCCCTCAAAGGCCACAAAGCACCATCTTACATGTAATTGCAGTTCCATCCATCCTGTTTGATGATATTGTGATTGTTATTGAGAGCTTTGAAGCTTCTTCCCCTGTAAATACGTGAGAACAGTTTGATTATGTTAACTTATTGGATTTGTATATAAGTGGCAGTTGGACATAGTTTTATGTTTTGTGTTTTCAACGTCTAAACAAGGAGACAATATTTAAATTGACCAAATCCCTCAAATGACAATTGCATTGATTCAGACGAAGTAACTGAGATGTCTTTCAGTCTAGTTGCTGCAATCAGAACAATATCCATATCGGACCCGGATCTGGTGCTGCGCAAAATGCTGATTTATTCTTAACAAAATGTTAGCATCACTTTATAAAGATTTGCCGCACGAGTCTCGGCGTATACCGATGTTTAGGTCATTGGCCAACACTTAAAACGACGTCGGGAGTGGAATTCATATATCCAAAGGTTGACGTGGGGTTGGCCTAGTGGATAGGCACCCACTATCTGAGCCAACAGGTCTCGAGTTCGGGACGGAAGGTGACGTGTCACTCGATTTCCGACCCCTTTTCGCTTTTTGCTGTTCCTCAAAAACCAAGAGAATCTCCCACCGCCAGAAATTCCCAGCGGCTTCATCCGTCTCCGACACCTCATGGAGGTAATTAGTCTTTCCAAATTGAGATAGTAATGCATCACTTTCGTGAATTTTTTATTCTTTTTTCTGGTTTAGGGTTTGAGGGTTTTGTATTGATTGTCGAATTGCGTTTCGTATTTACCCATTTTCGGATACGAACGCACCCTTTTATGCTCCGATCTGCTGGATGTTGAAGAGTCTGATTTTTTCGCAATTTTTCATTTTGATGCTTGAAAGATTATTGCTTTCTTGTGATTGAGCATTTTGGTGTGGATGTATCAAATTTTTAAGTGATGTTCAAAATGTCCGATATTGGTGACTTCATTTGGTATAAGTGATTTTTTGTATTTTACCGCACTCTGAGATGTTCTACATTTATTGATTGATACATTGCTTCTGTATATGGAACTTTGGGATACACATTTGATGATAATTATGGAGTAAGAATTATGGATTTTGTTGACATTCATTTTTATTTGGTATTCTGATTTCTCAAAATGTATTTTGATATATTTCAAAGGACTCGGGGATGGAGGAGGTTTTAAAAGCTGAAAACCACGGAGCTTCGGCTGCGGATTTCGTAGAGGGGGGACTTCAAGGAGCCTGTGATGATGCATGCAGCATTTGCCTTGAGGATTATACTGGCAGTGATCCTTCCTCCGTAAGACCGTAAGTACCTTACTTTTTGTTCTCAATGACAAATTTTCTATCCATATGTCAATTTGCATCGTTTTGAGGCTCCCATGTGCGTCTTTGAGCTGTATCAGAAACACATAACTGTCTTGGACGGAAATTTTACAGGTGACAATTTGCAAGCATGAGTTTCATCTTCAGTGCATTCTAGAATGGTAATCCATTTATTCGCATGAAATTGTGAACCGTTGTTTTGCTCTCCTCAAATTTGATTTAGCGAGTTATTTGTCCGTCTTTAATTTGAAGTCTATGCCTTGTTTAAATGCTGTCTCGAGTTGTTATATGAGAGTGATCATTACTTTTTATTCAGATTTTTCGATTGGTTTTTGCATTACTAGTTCACTACCTTGAGAATTACATGTTTATACATAAGCTACGTGTACATTTTATCAGTTCCATTCACAGATGTCATCATTAGTTTTGGCCAAAGTCGTATTTTTACATGATGGAATATGGATTAAGTTTAGCTGTAACCCAACTATTTTGCAAACCGAACGCGTTGTTTTCATGAATGGTGGAATGATATCACAGAACTATTTAAGAATAAAGATTGATCATAGCTCTTTTTCTGTCATGTTTTATTTTGCATTGAGTTGCCAGTGTAGGATGTCAAGCCATGGCTTAAGGAGTTTGTGAAGCTTAAACACTGATCATTGTTTACCAGTGCAAATCCTTTTCTTGATGTTCTCTTGAGAGATGAGGCTGTAATCTTAAAAAATTGTACCTAAACAGGGGACAAAGAAGCTCCCAGTGTCCGATGTGTTGGCAGTCCTTACGACTGAAAGATCCAACTAGGGTAGTTTTACTTTATTTCTTGTTTTACTTTTAATTCTTCTATATTCAGCCACTCAGAAATTTTGAGTATGAATTTATCAAATTTTGATTTAATCGAGTTGATTTTATAATGCAGTCAGGAACTGTTTGAAGCAATTGAACAGGAGAGGGACATTCGGATGGCTCCTCCCAGAAATGCAATGATACATCGACACCCAACATTTGGTGACTTTGAATTACAACATGTCAGCCATCTGAATATGCTCATTAGAGTGCAATTGCGTTGACTGTTTTGACTTGTATATTCATACAAAGCTGCCTGTTTACTGGTTTATAGTTGCCTGCGGGGGCAAATATTCACGATCTTGAAGAGCGCATAATCCAGCACTTGACTGATGCTGCAGCAATGGGAAGGGCTCACCACATGGCTAGAAGAGAAGGTCATAGAAGTCGATCTCATGGACGCCCTCAGTTTATGGCAGAATCCCCTCATACTGATGCCAACCATCTTGCTCAATGGGAGGAAGAAGCCGAAACAGCTGCATCCCATGTGGGAAGTCCCTATAGATCGCTTCCTTCTACTGCTGAAGAATCTCCTCACCATGACTTTCAACACTCTTCTGTTCAAGGTGAACAATTATCCAGCTCAACTCCACACCCCAGGAGTTCTCATATCACCACAAATTTTAGGCAAGTGTTGTTGCTGGAGTAGTCCATACTCCATACTCCCCATCCCATGATGATTCAGCAGGACCGTCAGATCTACATTCATTTTCCGAGTCTCTGAAGTTTCGCTTCAGTGCGATTTCATTGAGGTATTATTATAAAAACTAGCTACTTTTTGTTCCTCCAAAATCAAAACTATGCATATAGAAATTTCCAATCTTATTTCTTTCTGATAATACTAGGTATAAAGAATCCATTTCGAAAAATGCAAAGGCTGGAAGGAAAGACTCTTCGCCCGCAATTCCCAGACTTCAGAAAATGGCTCTGAAGTCAGAAGAGACGTGAATGCTGGAATGGCTTCTATTTCAGGCATGATGGATCGTCTTGAAGCAACGGGAAGTGGTACATCATCCCCTGATCATGATGAACTTAATACTTCAGGACTAAACCTGAATAACACCCTCCCTCCAACAACGAATCTCTTCCAGCTTCAAGTTCAGTTTCACATTAAGCAAACAAAGTTTCTCTACATCTTGACAAATTTCAACTGAGCAGCAGCAGCAAAGATATTTTAAGTTTCAACTGAAAGAGGCTTTGGAAAAACTCTTCTTACAAATGTCTACTTTGAATTCTGCTTTGTTGCTCCAAGTTCTAAATTCACACACGTAAAAAACAAACTGAAATATCTCAGATGCAAAGGCATTATGCTGTAGAGAGTCATAGTCAACCCTCTGCTACATGTTCTTGTTTGCACTGAAGTTGCTGCAGGCTGTCTGCAGATTCAGATTAAATTAAAACACACGTTAAATGAATGAAAAGCGGTACACAAACATGTACTGCATCATAAACATTTATTGACATTGATGATTGACAGAAGTAGAGGTTGATTTATGCTTCTTTAAATATAAAATAATCAAAGTGCTTTCAATGTGGTTGATTGCAAATTAAAGTTACAAATAAAACCTTGACTCAAAAGTTTGAACCTTTATTTAAATCAATAATTAATGAACCTAAAGAAAATTAGATACTTAAATTAATGCCTAATCTCATCTCTCTTGGATCAACTATCCAGCTGGTAAAACGTCGTCGCTTCAACTGTCGGGCGTCACACTTTCCTTTGTCTTTATCGCTGATTGCTTTTTTAGCGTATCATCTGATCAGCCTATTTTTAAGTATTAAAAAACCGCTCACCGACAGTTTCTCTTCCAAGTTTTAATTTTTATTTATTTGTTTAATTATTGCACCTAACACCAAACCTTTACCACTGTCTCATTCATATTTTAAATGCTATTTACTTCACATTTGTATTATTCCTTGAAGGCTCCATATCTTGAAAAATGGAGCTAATACTTTCTTCAATTTGTACATTTCTCTTTATTCGAATGTTATATTTAGGGGACTCGTGAATTATAGGTGGAGATATTCATTGTGACAGAACTTAAAATTATTAGAATTATATGAATTGTAGCTCATATAACCACTATCAAAAATCTTCTTTCGCATCCGTTAATTGCCAATAAAATATACTCCGTATATAACAATATAAAATGCAATTTCCGATTTAAAGAAAATACACAAAATGATGGAAAAACGAAAAAGGCAACCAGAAAAGGCCAAGGGCAGAGCAGCAGACAGCAGCTTGTTTCTCGTCAGCATCACACCGTGTGGTCCCCACCCATCACAGCCTGTCCAATTTAACACTCCAAACCCTCTCTCTCCTTCCTCCTCTTCTTCATCTCCCTCCACCAGAAATCACCAATTCAGTTTCAACTTTCAATCTCCGAAACTCAACCACATCATCACACAAACCCTCAAAGCTCCGATCTTTTTACTCTTCCGACTCTTACAAATTTCAAAGTTCCAATCTTTATTATGCCGCCGCCACCGACTCAGCACCTCCTACTCATCCTCTTCCTCCTCCCATGCCTCGCCACCGCCGCCCCCACCACCACAATCAACTCCAATTCCGTCCTCGTCGCACTACTCGACTCACATTACACCGAGCTCGCAGAACTCCTCGAAAAAGCCCTCCTTTTACAAACCCTAGAACGCTCTGTCGGCGCCAACAACCTCACAATCTTCGCTCCAAGAAACGAAGCCCTAGAGCGCGACCTTGACCCTGAATTCAAGCGCTTCTTACTTCAACCAATGAATCTCAAATCGTTGCAAAAGCTTGTTCTTTTCCACATCGTACCAAATCGAATCCATTCCAGAAACTGGCCTGGATCGCACGTGACGCTTGCTGATGATCACGTGAGTCTCTCCCGGAGCACCGATGGAGGGAATGCTGTTGATGGTTCAAGGGTTTTGAAGGTTGATGATGTGGTTAGACCAGATGGTGTGATTCATGGAATTGAAAGGGTTTTAATCCCCAAATCAGTCATTGAGGATTTTAACAAAAGGAGAAGTCTTAGCGACATTTCGGCTGTTATACCTGAAGGTGCGCCGGAGGTTGACCCTCGAACGCATAGGCTGAAGAAAGTGCAGGGAATTCCGCTACCAGCAGGTGCTCCACCAGTTTTGCCTATTTACGATGCATTGGCTCCGGGACCAGCTATTACACCTGCCCCAGCGCCTGGACCTGGCGGTCCAGGTCATCATTTTGATGGCGAGAGTCAAGTGAAGGACTTTATTCAGACGCTAATTCTTTACGGAGGGTATAATGAAATGGCGGATATTTTGGTGAATTTGACTTCATTGGCTACTGAAATGGGGAAGTTGATATCTGAAGGGTATGTGTTGACTGTATTGGCACCAAATGACGAGGCAATGGCGAAGTTAACTACTGATCAATTGAGTGAGCCTGGTGCGCCGGAGCAGATAATGTATTATCATATTATACCGGAGTATCAAACTGAGGAGAGTATGTATAATGCTGTGAGGAGATTTGGGAAGGTTAAGTATGATACATTGAGGCTACCACATAGAGTTGTGGCTGAGGAGGCTGATGGGTCGGTGAAATTCGGTGAGAGTGAGGGTTCGGCTTATTTAGTTGATCCTGATGTGTATGTGGATGGGAGAATTTCAGTGCAGGGAATTGATGGGGTTTTGTTTCCAGTCGAGGAGTTGAAGGCTAAATCTAAAAGCGAAACAAATTCGAATGCTAAGACTAGCAGTGGGTTGAACAAGACAACAACAAAGTCACAAAGACGAGGTACATACTAATTCATTGCTTTGGATTTCATTGACTGCTTGCATTTTAACTTTGTCTCATTTGCGAGTTTGATTTTGACATTCTCTTGGTGAATAATTTTTAGGTCAGTTTGTTTTAATTTTGTGTGAAGTAGCTCAGGCAGTCAGTTTTTAGTGTTTCCGCATATCATAGTCTGAAATGGGTTAGCGTCGAATTGAATCTATAATTGAGTTCTAGATGTATCTAGCAAATAGTAAGGTTTGTTGTACAAGAATAGGATTTGGTGACGAATATAATTTTGGTTGTTGGGTGAAGGTTTAATGTGTGCATCAATTTAAAAGCTTTGGTTGTTCCGTTGTTGACATTTCATTTTTCGGCCGCCAAGGCTGATGTCAGTTTTTCTAAGAGCCATAAACAGCTAACATCTAGCTAATCGTGTTGAGAATACTCCAGTAGTTAAAAGATGGAATGTAGAGCCCTCATAATCACATGGATCACAGCTGTTCGCTTAAGATGGTCAATGTCCTCTCTCGCTTGATTGGCATATAGACACGCCCCAGTAGGACTCACCACTTCAATTGCAAAACAGCCTGTCCATTACCCTCATACGTATTTTTTGCATCTTATAATAGTATTTTTAGATGACTTTACTTTTGCTTTGCCCGTCTCATTCCTCACAATCTCTTGCCTTGTTAAGATAAGTAGATACTGTCGATGTTATTCATTTAGAAATGATTAGCGTTTGATTTTGGTACTTGTTGGTACATCTCTTTCAAGAATTAAATACTCGCATGTGTGGATCACCCATCATTGCCATAGCTTGACTTGCAACCTAAATATTCTTATTCTCCATCTCAGGTAAATTACTCGAAGTCTCATGTAGAGTGCTGGAAACTGTCGGCCTGCATTCACATTTCACATCCTGCCACTAAACACGAAGGCTTCTCAAGAATGTTTTGATTTGATTTGAAAATGAGAACCATATGAAGAGAGTGCACATAGACGAGAAAATGGGAGGGATCCAAATTTATCGATCTTGCCTAAAAACCGTATGTATCATCATTTCTATCCATGTTGCGCAATTTCTAGGATCAGTCTTGTGAATGTGATACATGTAGATGAATCTCATAAAAATATCGGCATCAATTTAATGCCGCATTTCCTATGAAGATACTGTAAATTGTTTGTTTGGTCATTGTTGTTGTTACCTTCAAAAAGCTTCAAGAGAAAAACCATTTTTACTGAAGTTGAGTACTTTCTTATACTGACTGCTACCGACAGTTTGTGAATCAATCAATTTAGTTTCAATAAAAAGGGCATAACTATGACATTGTCTGCAACTTTTGTTTCATATAAATTGACATCATGTGGACCTTGTCTTTTTATATTTATGGCCTCAATTGTCAATTGTTGTCCTTCAAGTGATGACAGCATATGTAGCAAGTGGGCATATTCATGGATGGTTTCATATAAATAAATTTCCCACCAATTATTGATCTATAAAAATCACACAAAATATTTACAATAGAAAACACATTTGACCTAAAATCATAAAATTTATTTTAAAAGGAGAAACACTTTATTTGCTTTCATATTAGCCTTATGTTCAAGCATGGAAGCTGTTCTTTCTCTATCAACCAAGCTAAGCATCATACCACAATGCACAAATCAATATCTAGAAGTTAGGACATCAATTGTAGGAAATTAACTCAAAGCTTGAACTATTACTCAATTTAATGATAATATACAATACTATGCCCATGTCACATTTATTTAGGTCCACAAAAACCAAATTTCGATTAGAACTATATATTTTTAAGGACATAGTAGAGAATAATATTATGCATCTACTACATAGCATTGAATTTTTGAGATTTTTTTGAATATTTAGGGCCCTTAAGACTTTACTACACTGAGTAGATATTTATGTATGCACACTTGGTCATAAATTTTGCAGCCAGTATGGTATACTTTTAATCAAAATACAGCTATGAAAATCTGAAGCATGAAGCTTCAGCTCCTTCATAAATTGTAATTGAATTTATTGAAAATTTGAGATCTCAACCATTATCAAACCTTATTTATTGTTTTGATTTTGGGACATTTATTCATATTTCAAAATGCATTGTCCTCTAGGGTTGTATAAAAGTGTCGGTTGAGGACAACATGGCAAATAATTAAATTCAATAAGCAAAAAATTATAGTTAGGTTTATGTTATTAATAAGTCTGCAGCTAGACTGCATTATCATTCTAATGGAGTTAGCCGATTATGACTTGTTAACTAATATTTGGGTGTCCCCTTTCTTTGATTTTTTTGTGGGTGTGCAAAGAAACATGCATCAATATGCACCAAAATCCAATTGGTAAACAATCTTAAAGAACAGTTTGTTGTCTGCTGCATCCTCAAAGTTAAAGATTGGGTCACCATTTGGCAAAAGGACACTAAATAGAACATGGGTTTATCCATACATAGGCCAAAATTGTCATGACCAAGAAGAATGGAGCACATATATAACAAAAGGAATGAAGAAATTACAAAATAAGCAGTAGGCACATACAAAATGTCCAACCAGATAGGCAAAACGATGAGGCTACATGTTACAAACACGGCAAGGACGCTTAAATGTATGTCAGCAACCAAATCACAAGTTCATCAAAAAAACCATTGTAAGCACCAAACGTAAGAAATTTACAAGATATAAGAACTAGATGTATGTAAGAAATGAAATCTGAAGTTCACCAAAATAAAATAAAAAAATTCCCAAACTCAGACGACACTGACTATATGAACATGTTTCCTACAAACAATACCAAACATTAAGATATACAAAATGCAATTTGATAAATGGGCAACTAGCCTCCAACTGAGGTTTCCAAGGGAGTAACCTCAGCAGTGTCGTCTGCAATGGAAACTTTGAGAATTCCGTTCTGAACATTAATGTTTTGCTCAAGGTCATTCTCTATGCAGTTCTTCTCGACTTCAGGAGGGTCTACTGATGGGTTATTAATTTCACTAATGTCTGCAGTGGACACCTTTTGGACATCCGACTCTTTAGTACTGGTAGGCTGTTTAGCAGATTTTTTTGCTGTAGTAGTGGTAGAGTGTAGCTTTGTGACAGATTTTCTAAGACTATTGCCATGTGATGCTTTGGATGGATTGTTTAGCTCTTGGCTGATGCGTGGGCTGTGGACTACATCTGCCGTTGCACCAGAGGTGGTCTTGCTTTTGTCTCGTCCAAGCTTTGGAGAGATAGGTCGTGTAGTTGGTATCTAGAGGACAACACAAAATATTAACATTTGTGTGCGTAAGGAACATGTGGACTTGATTGTATGTCTGATGTTTACCTTTTTCAGCTCAATCTTTGGCGGAGGCTCTTTATAGAAAGTTGGCATTGGGGCAGCCTTAAATGTTAAGCTCTTACGAAGCTGCTTGATTTCAGCCTCACGTGTTTCCTGCATAACATTACTAGCTCATATAAATTTTGTTACATAACTATGAGTACGATTGTACGGATATCAAAACACCGTTTGGTCCACCTTAGTCTTCTCCTGAATATTGTTCTTCTCCATTTCCTTGGCGTGGATTTTCTCTTCAAGCTTTGAAAAGAACTGGTATGGAAAAAATGAATATTGTAATTAATTAGCACAAGAATTGCACACCCCGTAAAGCTGCAATGAATAATGAAAAACAGCAATTTGCAACAAACCTCTTTCCGTTTTTCAGCACGTTCATCCAGCCTGAAAGAAAATTTGGAGCCATTACTCTTGAGAGAGCCACGAGGTGTTAAGCTCCTGGAAACGGTACATAAAAATGTATTTGTATGAATGATTTAATAGTCAGGAAGCAATGTTGCATCACAAATGTCAAAGAAACAAGCTAATAGCATCACACAAGGTTGATCATTACGATGTGGTAGAATGGGTGTCATCTTGTTCTTTCAATTTTATCTGAGCGAGTGAACTCCCTTCAGCAGATCTGAAAGAGCAAAGAATTTTGGCATACAGGTTAACAATAGTTTTTTTGCAAATAAATCAATGAATGCTAAAATTTTGCACATTAAAAATGCTGACACTTACTGATTGACATGTAAAGTGGAGCTAGTCGCAGATGCATTGACCTCATTTGGTTTATCAGACTGCCATAAAAAGAGTCGTGAGAAATACCACATTGGGGCAACAGACAAGAAATAAAGAGATATGAAACAACCTCAGTCTCTGAATTCCCTAGTGTGGGCAACTTTGTTTTACGAGCAGTCTGCTTGCTGACACTAGTATTTCCTTCCTTAATGTTGGTTCCAGTCGATGCTCGCCTGTTTGGGTTATACAAACGGGAAGAAACAGCAGCAGCTGGTCCACCACTTCCACCGGAAGGTTTAGATTGTGATTTTCTAACATCTGCTTTGATAGGGTACCCCTCAACACTCTTCTTCATCAGATCACGACCTCCTCTAGCGGGGAAGGAAAGGCTCTGAGAAAGCCCGGGTCTTTGTTTCCTAGGAACTGAACTCAAACCTTTAGGAACAAGGAGAGTTTTTGCAACTCTGCCAACCTTAACAGCATCACTAACAGTACGCGATTCCTGAGCATCCAAAACATGCTGATGACTGGACCATCAATTGATATTAAACTATAATAGCTGAATATAGTTAAATGTAAAAGGAATACCTTCTTTGGATTCACAACATCAGTTCCCTCTCCATCAACAGCTAAGACAGCTTCAGGATTAACCAGCAATGGTTTCTGGTCATCATTGGGCTCCGGAACCTCCGAGGTGTCATTAAATTTTGTGGCATCCTCATCAACATTTACAGAATTTAATTCCAAGGTAGGACCGTTCTCAGATTCCATAACCTAACAATCTTCATGAAACAAACACAATAAGTGCAACATCACCAAAGTTACTAAGTATGCTAGTACATACATCGTTTCTAACGATAAAAATCCATACGCCAGAACCTGACCTACGGTACTGAAAGCAAACAATCATTTGACAGCTATAAACCTAAGAAGAAAACAACACTGGCCGGATCATGACACTTATACACCTTCAGCAAGCACAAAGCAAACTATACTTCAAAACCAAAACAATCATAAAGCCATACAGCTTTGCATCACTTCAACAATATCCAAAGACACTAAAATACTAAATTTAACAAAACGTGTTCAATCACACCCTTGTTGCTGCTACTTCCTTTAAGTTAACAACATATTGCAACTCATTACAGTCACAAAAAACCCTCATCACCTAATTCATATTATTGAATTAAACTCCAGCACAAGAACGTCCCTTTCCTTGATACAGCCACAGACAAGTGAAAGCAGATTAGTTCAAACATCCACCAATGCAAGTTGCTATAAATTATCAGTAAAATCATTTAAAACCTACAGGCCACAACAAGTCAACCTCAACCCACATAAATCTTAACTACCACTTCCTCAACGAACCACTCAATCAATCGACACAACATAAAATCTCAAACAGCATTCAACTGAAGTTAACAGTTCCAGATCGCCAGCATCACAACCATAAAAATCAAAACTTGACTACTAACCCATATCATATACATCTCATTCCAACACGAAATGACTAAAGATCTGATTATAAACACACTCATATGTATCTCAAACCGGTCAGAATCACATACCTTTTGGTCAAAATCGGTGGGTGGAATGACACCCAACTCTCAGATTGGCGAGATTTTGAGTTTGAGGGATGTGAAGTGATGATTGATGAATGGGATTTGGAGAGTGTTGACTGAGAAAAATCAAAACGGAAGCAGAAGATGAAGAGTGTCTATAGACAAGGCGAAAGGGAATATGGTGGGTGTATCCTGTTGAAAATTGATCATATCGTATCATTATTTTATGACCATTCTACCCTTCACAACATCAGTTTTATTATAAAACATGGCTTGTGCAAACTTTGTATTTAAAATTATTTATAAAATAATATCACTTTAGTCATATAATTTTGAAAATATCACCGTCTGCAAAAGTGATATAAATTACTCGTACCATTTTATTACATTTAGACTGAAAACAATAAAACATCAAAAAGAAGATTAAGAAAATGAGAGAATTAAGTAGAGGGGTATTATGGGAATTTTGAAGGAGGAAAATGATTGGAACAGCTAATTTGGATGGAAGGGCTAGACTGTATGGAGAACGTGGGCTTGTATTGTATGCGTTGGATTAGACAGGAGAGGTGTGGTGTTGGTCCTACGTGGCACGACACCGATCGTGATTGGTTTCCACGTCCTCTACGTGACCGTCAGTTACTCCCCAACTCAACTTAATTTCAGTAATTAGTAGTAACTAAACTGCTTTCTTAATAAATTCAATTAAACTTATTTAAATATTTTTTGTGTACAATATCAAGTTAAATAGTAAAATGTATTTTTATCAGTGTAATAATTTGTCGAAATATTGCAATTTTTTCAGCTATAATTGAATTATATGCCTTATTTAAATAAAACTAAATATGAAGTACTCCCTCCGTCCCTATTTGTTTGTCTAAAAGCATGAATTGCACAATTTTTAAGGTAGAAAGAATGTATGAAATGTGTGGTTGAGAATAAATGATTTATAAATATATGAGTAAAAAATAGAATATGTGGTTGATATGGAAGAAAAATGGACAAACTTAAGGGGACGCTCAAAATGAAAAGTGGACAAACAATAAGGGACAGAGGGAGTAGGAAATAAGAAAAAGATTGAGAATAATTAAGCTTGTAGCTGAAACATCAAATCGAAAAGTTAATGAGATAACCTCAATAGTCGCGAAGAGATAGAGACAGACTAATCAGTGTCATTGATATTGATGAGCATCACTTCAACTGCTATTAAGAGGATGAGAAGGGTTTAAGTATATTCGTATCTTTAAGTTATATTTGTAAAGACACGGCTCAACTGTCTATTTCAATCACCGAGTTGAGTTTTAGAAGGATATGTAAATTTTGTGAGACATAAAGACGTAATCTTAGCCGTTGATTTGATTAATTCGACGGTTGAGATTAAAGTTATTTTTTAATTAATTAGACGGTTAGATTTGCAAAAAACACGGGCGGTTGGTAATTGATGGTTACCAATATCAACCGTTGGATTCATAAAAATCGACGGTTGAGCCTATATCCTTACGTCTTACTAAAAGATATATGTCCTCCTTGAACCTTTCACTTTAATCACTATTTTACTAATTTGGCGTCACATGATAACTAATATACCATTTGCATTTAATTTTATCCACTAATTTGAAAATAGAAATGTATCACTCAATTAATGATTTATGGATAAAAATATATTTTAGCAGAACATGACTCGTAGTATGGATGGAAGCTTCTTCTGCTGACATGAAATTATTACTAGCAATATTAGGATGTTCACATACTTCACATCAATCTTTTTTTTAAATAAAAACTCACCCCACTAAAGCCCCACTGTTTTAACACCCACTATTTCACATCAATCTAAGAGATTCGTTGGAGAAAGTTTTGGTGTTAATTTAGATCTTTGAAATTGTATATTAATTATTTTGCATTAATTAAAAGGAAATATGACCAAATATATTTCTTTAACAGGCCTTCTGAAACAAGTATATTTTATTTCACTTAATTCATATTGATAAAAATCAGTGGACAGCTAAAATGAAAAATTGTATCTCTCCAGATTTCTATCATTATGATTTCAAACAAATTGAAAAGATTCATACATACTTCTATTGGAATTTGACGCATCATAATTCAATACAAAATTTATTGAAATATAAAAGACGTTTCTTACGCTAGATTTCATGACATACATTTATTCAAAGATGAAAAAAAGAAGCTAATTGATAGACCCAAAAAAGGTAGAAAACCTGGCTGCAAAACCCTAGCATACTAAAGCAAGTCCTTAATCCTCAACCCCATGTCCCATGTTGCTGCTGCTAGCCACAATGCTCATATACCATTGCTTAAATTGTAGTGTCCCGCAAATGGTTGTCTAGAGAAATTGTTGACAAATATATCAGACATCATCAGTACTGGTTGCTGCGGCTGAGCAGATGAAAATGGCAGTGGTGATGTAGGATGCATCACAAATGAGTCAGATGATGCTCTATCTTGGTTCAAGTTTAGAATTCTTAGCTCACATTTTTTCTTAACTTCCTCCATATACCAAAATAATTCAAGAGTTTCCGCAAATGTTAATGAATCAATTCTCTTACCATGCGAATAAATCGAATGCATTATCGAGTTTATCTCCTCATCCTTAGCTTTTCTTCTCTCTTTCATTAGTTGTTCCTCCATCTTACAAATCCTCTCCTGCATGAACAACTCTAGGGTTGTCATCTTCTTACGTTGTTCAACTTCAGGAAGACTGAAAAATCTATTAAGCACTTCATTTATCGACGGTGGCCAAAAAACGGGCGGTTCACCCTCTTCCGGACTTAAAATGATACCACAAGCGTCTTCGCCCGTTAGGGTAGCAATTTCCATCACTTTTCTCATAAGACATTCTCTTCTTTTCTTAAAAGTCGATCTTCTCGACGAAGGGTTTACGATCCATGCAAGCTGGACCTTTCGCCTTGTCATGGCTTATCTCTATTTTTGAGTTCTATTGTGAATAATAGGGTAAGGTCATGTTTATATACAAGCCAACTGGACTAGGGGTCTGGTGGGATTCTCTTGTAATGTATTTGGATTTGAACATTGAATTTCATGATGACAAATGCAAGCTTTTTAAG
The DNA here is from genome assembly GCA_006409495.1 of Sedum album. Lineage (NCBI taxonomy): Eukaryota > Viridiplantae > Streptophyta > Magnoliopsida > Saxifragales > Crassulaceae > Sedum > Sedum album. Next base: position 43,407 of record QZGG01000457.1, read on the forward strand.
GAATACAGGAAAAAATAAAAAATGAAATTTCAACTGGATTTATTTATTGAAGAATAATATATAAACTTTCATTTTCCATAGAGAAAACCAAATCTGAGATTTATACACTTCCATTTTTAGAGAGAAACATTATCAAACTACAATTTGACTAAAATGGTGTGAAATCCATATATACATGTGTTTTAATTTTCCTGTACTTAAATACTTTATATAATTCCCTTCAAAATATTTTTAAGAGATTATTATTCACTTTATGGATTAATCCATTTGTACAAAACTACAAATGACTTAATCCCAATTGCATGGTCAATTCCCACTTTGTGTGAAGGGACAAGAGAGGTCAGGGAAATGCTAATCCACTTGTTCAGTCTCATTAGTGGCTGTCTTAATTAAACCACATTTGCACATTAACCTTTTGAATAATACAATAGTTTATGTAAAGTAATGCTAAAGCAGCTTTTAATTTTGCCTCTTTAAGTAGCAAACATCTCATCAGTTGACCAATTTGCTTTAAAGTCCACAGTAATTTTTAAGATTTTACAAGATGAACTGAACCTTAAAATAAACAATTTATCATGTGTTGGAATATAATTAATTAACGATTCAGATCGAGCTTATTTCTTAAAAAATTATATTCACACTCATTATCCATATCGTGGATTTCTCATCTTTATATAAGATTTTGTTTTTACTAATAGAATAATCTTACACTCACAAATATTGTATCACAAGTTATATAATTGAATCAAAGCAAAGACAAATTAAACTTGATGTTTAAGCATGTCTAGACACTTTAATTAGGACCAATTTCAATGCAACACTAATCTCAAAGTATCAATTTTAGTATTAAAATGGATACAACCTTATCCTAAAACAAATTAAAATAGCAATTAGCAAATTAGAGGTTACTTAAAGGACAATCTCATAATTAATCACACCAATTAATCAAAATATTACATTACAATTACTTTATAATAAATATAATAAATAGAAAAACAGTGCTTTAAAAAAGAAATGCTCCATTGGCTGTGTTTTTCCATTGGCATATATTGGCCGGCTGTCTTCTTTCTCTCTCCACCATTCTCCTCGACATGGCTGCTGCTACCTAGTAGGGTTCCATCTCCATCTTCCTTGGAGTTTCAAGCTCACAATCCTTAATCTGGTATGTATAAACATGTTGATACTTTACCAAAGTTTGGATTTTTATGAGATTTATAGTATGAATCAGCTCTTGTTTGACCTTGTAGCCTTGCTTGTTTGGGTTCATCCACATATTTGAGTTTTGGTTTAATGGGTGTGTCAAGTTCCCTCCTTTACTTAATTTGTTGCCTGTAGTCTGTAGATACTAAATCCTGAGTTGTGTTTGTTATGTGCGTCAAAGATTCTTCCTTTGAGGTTGTGTTTGGTTTTTTCCTTTGTTTCAGATGGTTTGGTGGTTTCAACTGGATTGGTCTAGACTTAGTGTTTGTTTTCACCTTAAAATGGATTATTAGCGATAATAGTGTATTGGGTCTTTCCCTAGATGTTTAAGATAAGTCACAAAAATTGTTCTTTGAATATATTATGGAGAATTGAGCTCATTGATGAGTCTTGTTTCTATGGTTGAATTTGGGGGAAGATTGTAGCTTTATTTTCCACTGATTTGCAGGTTCCTCTGTGTGTATTTCATCATGACAACTGTGTATCTGAAAGAGTATGAAACACTGCCGGAAAACACTCTTGGGCATTTGTCATCAGGTCAGACAATGCCATGGTGGGCTGCTGGATCTTACTCTCTTCCTGCTGAAGCCTTTAGCCATTTGAAGGCACTACCTACTGAACATGGCACTGTTGGAAGCCAGTTCACACTTACGAAAAGTGACGGTTCAGAAATGGTGACATTTGTTGAAAATGGGGAAGCTAGTCAGTTTTCTACCTCCTCAGGTAGGCTGCATTTTTTCAAAAACGTCTTTTTTGAATCCTTTGGCATTTTTAGGGTATTTTGGCTATGATCAGGACCCTCTATAGGTTGTTGTGCGATAACCCAAGTGGAGTCTTCTTATATATATTTTAGGCTTGTGGCAACTAGTATTACTATTACTTGGGTTCACCCAACAAGCATGCTTTTTTATGCCTTCATTCTTAACAACTTCTGAAGGTTTGGTTTTCAAACTAACCAATTTATATCTCAATCATCTCATGAGTAGGGAAAAATCTTCCTAAGAGGAAATTTTACCTAATGTTTCTAACCAAGAATGCTTGGGGGTTGGCTCGCATATGAGGCTTAATAATCAACAAACTGATGAACTGAGTTTTGGATCGTATGTTAGATGTGCCAATACTAAGTCTGAACTTTGCATTTGCCTAGTTCTCTTCACTAAAGATAGTAAAGATTCTGTAGTAATATTCATATCTAGCTACTGCATAATTTTAGGTGGTGAAAAAACTCAGCAAGTTCTACCATCTGTAACTGTTCAACCGAAAACTGTGCCAGAACATCAACCTCATCTCGAGTCAGGATTTGGTCTATCTATGGTAATCATTCAAACATATGTTTCTTATGAAGAGTATTACTTTTCAAGTTGTCATTAATATTCATTCACTTCATTTGTCGATGATCTGTAGGTTTGTTCAAAGTACCCTTACAGAGATCAATCATATGGCGTGATGTCTGCGTATGCACCTCAAATGGTCAGTATGCCATTCTTTTAAATGGAACACAAAGAGAAGATGGAAGCATTCATAATTAGTCTTGCTATTTACGTTATTTAAGGGATATGAATCCATTTTACTCGATTAATATTGTGTAGGATCGTATGATGCTGCCGCTGGACTTGACTACACATGATGGACCAATATATGTTAATGCTAAGCAGTATCGTGGCATCATCCGGCGCAGGCTTCATCGTGCTAAGGCAGAACTGGTTAAGAGGTCCATTAAAGCCCGGAAGGTACATTCAGTTGCAGCTCGCAAAAATATCAACAAGCCTCATTTGTAGATTGCAAACAAGGTTGTCTAAGTTATACTTTCCACAGCCATATATGCACGAATCACGCCATCTCCATGCACTGAGGCGTCCCCGAGGCTGTGGAGGGCGCTTCTTGAACACAAAGATAACTGATGATGGAATGGGTGGGAACTCCAAAAAATCCACTAATGATGGCTTATACTCTCAGCCTACAGGTTCTCCCAGCTCTGGAATCTTTCATTGCGATAGCGGTACTCTGAACTCCCCAAAGCAGGTAAACAGCTGCATGTCAAACATTTCTGGATCAGAAGCGGCCAGTATATATACCATGGGAGACCTTCGCTGCTACAACACCAACTTCATCACTCACCCTCTTCCTGAAATAACTGATACTGGGCATGGGATTGTGCCACCCAGTCGTTGCTGCAACTTAAATGCATAACAACACAACCCCCAGCAACCAAACTGAAAAGTCTTTATCTCAGATTTCAGCTACATATGGTAAGATGTTCTTATCATAGTTTGGTTGCTGTTGATTGGCAAATCATTCTTGGCTAGCTACATCAAAGTGGTCTTCCTCAACTATGGCGGAGGACATGAACTCCTTGAGTAGCTTCATAAAATGTAGTGTTTACTACATTTCTCATATGGAATTAAGGATTTAGAACAAGCCTGATTGTCTGGTTCTCATAGTAATCTTTTCTGACTTCGAACTTGGGGGTTGTTTTCATCATGAGTTGCTTCATATTCACACAACTTTAACTTATTGTTCCTTGTTATGAGCTGTGTTGTAATATAACAATGTGTGTTATCATTCGCATTGCTGCTGAGAAACTGACAATTGTTTAATTAAATTAAAATGTTTGGACCGTCATTCAAGCGTAACATCAAGTTGTTGATAAGAGAATGTTACAGTCAGGAGCAAGATTGAAAATGGTTGAATAATGTAAGCTGATTGGCTTTACTTGTCGCCTGAGAGAATTGCATCAGCAGTGGTGTCCAGATCTTGTGGAAAGAAAACCCTGCAGATGAGCAAAATGAATTTACTTAACATTTGAATGAAAATTATACAATCATCGATGATACAGTCGATGATAATTGATACCAAAGATGGAAGGGGAATGGTGAAGAGTTGAAAAACCTGCAGGTGTTATGGTATATGGTCTTGCACAGCTCCTCAACATTTGCAATGCCTTTACAGCCAGACACAACCTCGAGTACTTGCCTTTACAACAAAAACAACAATAATGAGTGTTCTTAATTTTAGAGGCAAACATCAAAACCAACAATCAAAACAACTCTTACCGAACTAGGCAAGGCTCATTTCTCCCTTTGACAATGCACGCCTCTTCATGCTTTTCTTTCTTCTTAGAAGGCCATGTTGATTTAACGAACTTCATCCCTGCATGGGTGTTCTTTATTTCACAGTAAGGTGCATCTGTTTCTATCATCATTTTCTCGACAGGTATGCTCCTTACAGCATTCAGGTTCTCTTCGGTCTTCAGTGAGCAACCGTTTACACCTGTTTGGTTGCAGATATTAACCATGTGTTCAGCATTCAGTCATTTATCTATCTATAAGTTATCCGAATGCCATTTTCACAACCAGCAGATGAAACAAATATTCAAGTCACTGTATAAGTGATAGATATATAAGAAGATGCACCTTAGGATATAAGAAGAATTTCACCTATGTACATTCCAGGAATCGAAAGAAGTTTAGCACAGTCTTCACTACTTCCCGTAAAAGAATGTGCTACGCCAGAAGTAAACCTGATGAAAGAGACCAAGGATGCCAAGTCACAATTTGTCTTGGTGAAGATGAAAGGTACTAGTAGTAGTTCACGTTTATAAGCTGCAATCGGTAAAAGAAAAAATTCTATTCACTGCTAGGATTCTTTCACTTTCGCCTCACTTACTCCTAAAATTTCAATAGCTTGTCTAAAGTTGAGGCATTTATACAAGAAAGTAAAAGCAAGTAAAATTCTGCATCATTCATTGAAGTATGAACAGTGTTTACATTAAGGCATGGGAAATAAACTCTAATGCATCTCAATTCCCAACTCTCAAGTTGTTTACTGCTACATTTAGAAAAATTTGTTATAAATGTGGTAAAAGTTAAAATATGTAATCCTCACCTATCTTTATTGCGCTCCACAATTTCACAAAAATCATCAGCGGCAGCTCGCATATGAAGAAACATGGGTAGCTTGGTTGCATATGCTAGATCAAACTGCTTCTCGAAGTATCTTAAGAAAGAAAGATGGTAGACAATCAGGAAAAGTAAAGCAGTATTTAATCAAATGGTGAAACCGTAAAATATATCAAAATTTACTGGGACGTACTTCTTTTGAATGTCAGCAGGCAGAAATGAAGCCGATCATAATCCAACCCACACTCACCGATTGCTACCACCTTCCTTGTACATGTAAAAGCACTCAGAATTGCAGTATATTCATGGTTTTCACATATTTGACCCACCACTTTCTGTGGCTATAATAACATGCTTTTGGCCAGTTTCAGACCTTGAAGTCACACTCGCAAACAAAAGATTACAAGACCCTCATTGTTTAGTTTTTGTATGATAAAGGAAAGATGCTTACCTTTCCCTTCTCAATGCCCATTTTCGCTAATGATAGAAGCGCCTGATAGTGGTTTTCTGGATCCCCACCATCTTCAAATTCCTGCAAACTTACTAAATTAAAAAATAACCACAAAAAGAAAGTAACAAAGAAACTAATTAAAACGAAAAAAAAATATATTAACCTTGCATCTTGTCGGATGAACTCCTACAGTACAGAAAAGCCTACCTGTAAATGTACACAACATAACCATAGATTTATACACACCTACCACAACGAAGCTAATACAAAGATTACAAACCATCAGTCTCAGCAATGGCTAAAGCTTCTCTTGACTCTTCAAGCGACCCTCCAGTCACCTACAGCGTAAAAAAGAATATACCAACGTAAATTCATATCCAAAATACAAACTTTCACTTTCACTTTCAATAAACAACTACACAAATAGATAAATAACCAAGACGGTAACTAACAATAATGCGCTCAACTCCAGCACTCCAAGCCCTACTCAACACAGCTGCTATATCCGCCTTATGGTATTGCTTCCCATTATACATACCTTTGAACATCCCATCTGCACATTTACACTTTTATCAACAAACAATTAATTTTTTTAACTGATAAGTAGTAATTAGGGTTTTGTGGATCAAGTAGTGAGGTTTTGATTCCAATCGAGTTTTGTCTGGACCTGTTAAATTGGCGGCTATATCTGCAAATCGGAAAAATAACTAATCTTAATCATCTGATTAATTTAGAAGAAAATTAGAGAGCTTTGGATGGCTTACTCGCCTATCATTTTCAGAGTCGCCATCGCCGGAGCTCCGAGATGTTCCGTACCTGCAGCTTCGATATGGCCATTTTTGGGCCGGTCCTAATATAGTACAACAAGGCCCAATTAAATAATTTAGTACAGCCCAATTCCAATTTGTAAAAGGATTACACATGTAATTTTGGATCGTTAATATTGATTAATTTATGATTGATATTAATCAAATTACAAAGCATAACACAAAAATGAGAAACAAGCAAATGGAAAAAACAGACAATGAACACGGAGGACAGAACACAAAGTCAACGATGGTCTACTTTTTTGGTCTGGTGGCGATCAGCACAACAATGAGGATGAACACAAACACAATGAGGAAAGCAATGCACATCCACATTCTAGTACTCTTCTGCAGCTTTCTAGCAACAAAAAGCTCTTGTGTTCCGCCACGGACGAATGAGCTAGCACGCGCCATTTGGCTCTCAATGTCATTCAGCTGTTCGCCTTGTGCCTGTACTAACACGCCCATGTCTAGAAACACTTGGTGAAGCTCTTTTAAACTTCGTTCAACTTCCTTCACACCTTCGTGACGCTCGTGAATCTCCATTATGGTGTCCATCACTCTGCCTCTCCCCTGTTCTCTAATGGCCTTTTGTAAGAAATGTTCGCTTTCACCGGTTTCTATCAGTGTGTCTAGAGTTTTTTCATCAGGGTTTTCTCCTGTGACTGTGAAAACCCTACGTTGAATAGTCTCGCGATACTCTGCGGACATTTGCTGACGTAGGGATAGAAAGTCATTCATAGTGTCCTGCAGCTTCTTACGCAACCCGTTCACCACTGAGATTCTGGTCCTATCGGAGGATGATCCTGGTCCACAATTGGGTAGACTCCTACTAGTAGTGTTGGATCGGTCCAATGCCTCTAGGCGGCCTTTGATGAGCTTGGCCTTTTTCAAGGCCATGGTGACTCAGTGTCCATCTTGGACCTCAACTCCTTGATGGAGTTTGAGGTGGTGACTGTCTTGCTTTTCTCATTGTACTTTCTTAAACGTTGCTGGCTCCTTTCAACCTCAGCCAGCTCCTCTTTCACAGCATTGACGTCTTCAAAGAACTCGTCAAGGTTAACTCCATCACCTCCCATTGCACCCATTTCCATTGCAGATAGGTTATGGTTGTTTGGGTCATGTGAATGCCGATTGAAGGAACTTGAAAACAGATCATTCATTGTTGCTGATCAGTTAAGAAACTCTCCTTGTTCTCTCTTTCCAGCAAATGCTGCTCTATTCTAAAATGATCATTTAAAGCTGAGATGAGGCCATAGAGCCATCAGTTGCTGGAATAGAAAAGTCTGATTTGGTGGTGGAAGAATAATTTACAAGGCTGGAGCCAAAGAAGGGATCAAAGTCAACTGCTGAGTGGAAGAAGACTTTTTGATGAGGATTGATAGAGTATAATTCAAGAGCAACAAACATGCAAGCCTTACACAATGATGCACAAAGTCCAGAATAATGGCAGACTTTAGTAATGAATAAAATAGATAATATCACCTGTATCTGTATGATGACTTGGTCAGTTAATTACATGTTGCCTTTGTTTATTTTTCCAGCTGCATCTGCTGATTTGGCAATCCACTTATCCGCAAAATCGAGCCTTTAATTCAATTCCGGCTTTTATCAGATGTTACTCATGTTGAAAAATACTCCTAGTTTTTATGTGACTTGTGGCAAGTTCAGATCATGTGATCAATGTGTTACACTTGTGTCTTGTGTTGGTTTTCTGTTTGGTGTAAGCTGCAGGTTTTGGAATGTCATAAATGGGACTGAATTACAGTTTGAAGATTTACAAAACGGCAGCGTTTTAATTGGAGGGAAGAGCTTTTTTGCAACAATAAGAACGACAGCGTTTTTACAATTGACCAAAGCTGCGTCGTTTTGTACTGACCATACCTCCCTCTGAGTTCAGCCATTGAATATAAATTGTCTACACTACACCCCCTGATGTTTGCTAGGTCGAGATGAATGTTGCATGGCAACGGAACTTACTAACATACTGCAGGGAGAAAGGTATCACACTGTGCGCAAGGGGGCCACTGGGAGCTAGTGGGACTGTTTGGGGTCCAGAGCAGTCATGGATGATCCAGTCCTCAAACAGATCGCTGCAGCTAAGGGAAAAACTGTGGCACAGGTATGCACAATTCACATTTGAGCAGTTCCTGATCCACAATGGAGTAATATTTATGTCACTGTCAACACTCCGTGCAGATTACGCTTAGATGGGTATACCAGCAAGGAGCAGCACTAGTAGTGAAGAGTTTCAATAATAAGAGAATGGTTCAAAACCTGCAAATACTCGACTGGGAACTCGATGAAGATGAGCTTTCTCGAATAAAACTTGGCATTTGTCAGCGGAGAGGAATTGATGGCAATCCTCTTGGTAGTGTACTTGAGCAAGTTGATCTGTGGGATGAGACAACCCCTTAATACACTAAGAAGAAAAAAGAAGAATATCAGGAGCAATAAGCAAACCAAAAAACAAAGCAGACTAATCTGGGCATTTTCAACAACATTTTGAGTATATGAATGACTTGTGTTCTATATCCAACTATGAAACCAGCCATGTAACTGTGCAAAAAATTCTTTAAATTATAGCATCTAGCAAATACTAATAGAAAAAATATAAGAAAGCACCCCTTGAGTGGGCAGTGCATTATCTATGGGCAAAACAGTTGATGCCCCAGAGTTGTCAAATTTTGAGAACTTATATTGGATGGAAGCTAAACATCAAATAATAAGTGATATGGGGACCCTTAATTAATTGTGTGTACTTCATCAGAGATTTGAAGAACCAATAAGAATTGAGGCACTTGGGTTACCTTTTGTCGTTCTCAGAAGATGCCAAGTTGTTCAAGTACACCAGCCGCCAGAGTACTCCATCTGTAACTGTCAGCCATAGGTGCCTCATCCCTTGTATACAGCACATTCTTCACATTGCCATAACCTTAAGTGGTATAAAGAGGCTGATACTAAATTTGGACCGAGTATCTAGCTTCCATGATGCAAACTATTAAACTGAATTCCGGCCAGAAAATGCCTATCATTGGATTTGGGACAGCCGCGTTCCCATTTGCACAGCATGAGGGGGTAGTATCAGCTGTTTTGGATGCCATAAGAGCTGGCTACCGTCACTTTGACACGGCTTCTTTTTACAATTCAGAGGAGCCATTAGGGAAAGCTGTGGTTGAAGCTATTGACTCAGGGCTTGTATCTTCACGCAAAGAGTTATTATCACATCCAAACTGTGGTGCACAGATACTCACCCGCCTCGAGTTATTCCGGCCCTAAAAGCCAGCCTCAGGTCAGCATTGATACTAAACTCATAGGTGTGATTTCAACTTTCAACTCGCTACAAATTTCCCTGAAATTTTTGATATGCAGAAAATTAGGAATGGAGTACCTTGACCTGTATTTAATCCACCATCCAATGAGGTTGAAGCCCGGGTCCGACCTGAACTTCACACAAGAGGACATGCTTCAGTTTGACCTAAAGGGCACCTGGAAAGCAATGGAAGAATGCCAAAAGCTTGGTCTAGTTAAATCTATCGGCGTCAGCAATTATAGTTTAGAAAAACTCAAGGAAACACAAGAACATTGCTCTATACCTCCCTCTGTCAACCAAGTAATGAAACATACATCTATTAAAAATCTGAAAATGTAGTTCAGTATATCAAATGTAACATGCCTACAACTGCTGCAATTTTGATAGGTTGAGATGAATATTGCATGGCAGCAACAGAACTTACTAAAATATTGCACGGAGAATGGTATCAAGTTGTGTGCTTGGGGACCTCTGGGAGCCAGAGGTACCCCTTGGGGTTCCAGTGTAGTCATGGAAGATCCAGTACTCAAACAAATAGCTGCAGCTAGGGGTAAATCAATAGCACAGGTACAATATGGTTAAAAATTGAGCAGATGTGATACCCGATGGGATAATAGTCACAAATCTTACAACATGTGTGCAGAACTGCAGATTGCACTGAAATGGGTGTATCATCAAGGAGTGCCACTAATAGTTAAGAGTTTCAATAAAGAAAGGATGGAACAAAACCTGAATATACTCGACTGGGAACTCAGTGAAGATGAGCTTGCACAGCTAAAGCATAACTGTAGGCAGCAACGAGGAGTTGATGGCAGTCCTTTGGCTCGTTTACTGGAGTAAATTGATCAGCCGAATGAGGACTCAAGGAACAAGCCTACAAGTGCATCCACATAATTTATTTACGAAAAGTTTTTGTCAAAAGACATGCTCAGAAAACAAAAAACTAGCTCAATCATCTTCTCACTTGCAAAAGTCGGTATAGCCAAGAGCTGTAAAACATTACTAGTTCATATTTCTTATTCCGAATCACATAAGGTATCTTGCAAATTTGCGAAATGATTACATCAAAGCATCAAATTCTGATTTTCAAAATATGATTTCTTCACAATTAATTTTGTATTCCTGTTTATGTACGTAAAAATTCAAATTTTCCTACAAAGGGTAAAATCCTGCCAAACTTGCCGGAATACATGCGGCATTCCGCCATTGCCGGGCGTGCATTTTCAAAATCTCCGTCGCCTTCTCCTTCGTTTTCCCTCTACTCTCCATCTGCAAAACCAAGCAAAGCTTCGCCACAACTCCCAACTGCAACATATCCATCACCACCGCCGGCGTCGCTGAATATTTCGAAACCGAATGCAAAATCCTCACTGCTCTCTCACTCGCCTCATGCGACACTCTCATTATCTTCTTCGACACGATCGCCAGCCCCGCCGCATGCGATACCAACTCACTACGTCCCTCTGCACACCCGCAGAGAGTATCAAGCAATACAAGGACTGATTCGGTGATGCGCTTGTCGGTTGTGGTGAGAAGGATCTCGATTAGTACGTTGACCGCACCGGCGTTGACCGATTTGACTTTATTCCGCCCCCATGGTGAAATTAGGGTTAGGAGTTGTAGAGCGGTTTTTGTGGTTTTGGGGGAGAATTGGTCGTCTAGGGTTTGAACGAGTTCGGCGAAGATCTCGTTGTTGATGCTGATGAGTTGGACTCGGTCGACGACGTCGTAGATCGATTTGAGGAGGAAGAGCGCGTAGGCGCGTGAATCGCACGTGCCATATTGAAGCACTTTGATTAAAGATGTTAGTAAACTCGCCGTTGTGAGAAAGAGCGAGTTTTCGTAGTCCTGTTTCGGAGATGTGGAGATTGTAGAGAATGGTCAACGCTTCGTCTCCGCATTTTGACCACTCGGTGACGTCGTCGTTAAATGAAGAGACGATGACGGAAGTGAGGAACTGAACGCCGCCAGCGGATTCGAAGCAGCGTTTGTTGGTTTCGTTCTCAGAGGCAATTGATCGAACAGTTTGTAGGCATTTGAGTTTTAGGTGTGGAGGGGATGAAGCGGCTTGGGTGAGTAGTTTGGAGATTTGGGCTTTGTTTACTGGGGGTTTTGGAGTTGGGATGCGATCAACAGCGTTGAGAATGCACCAAGATTGGAAGAGTCGTCGGAGGGTGTGGTTTGGTGTGATGACTGTTTCTGAGTTGGGGTCTGAGATGAGCTGTTTTGTGACCGGGCAGGTGTTGTTTTTTGATATGTAGAGCCATTTTTCGATACTTGAACGATCGTAGGTGATGCCTGTTGAGACTGTTACTGGGTCTTTCATGATGTCTAGTGAGATTGGGCAGAGGAAGTATGATGGAATATCAATGTCTTCCATTGTTGCCATTGCCAGAGTTGAATGCTTAAAACTGCTACTGCTGCTATTGAATCTTGAATGTATCTGCTGGTCTGAGGTGCAGGCTGGTGGTAGTTTATATCCTTAGTTTCTGATTGCCAAACAGGCAGCTCTAGATGTCTCTTATTGTAAGTCAAAGTTGGTGGTTTGTATGAAAGTGGTAGCAAATGTTGAAGATGTAAGAAGAAAGAGGAGAATATTTCTTGAGAGAAAATGGAGGACATGGGCGGCCATATATATGGTTGGGAGGATTGTAAAATTGTTGAAGATTGGAACAATGAATAGAATAATGTGAAAGTCAGACACGGGCAATACATATGAGGGAGATGCATGGCAATTTGGAGAAAGAAGACTTTTCCACACAAGGAGTGATCAAAGAAGAAAGGTATGTTGCTAGTTATTATATATTAAGTTACATATTACAACTTGGACGTGGTTTGATTTACTCTTTGGTCATTTGGTGGTTAGTATAATAAAAATGAATGTTTCAGTTCAACTGTTTCTGGTTTCTCAACGTCTTTCAACATCCATGCATATTTGATTATTGATTGCTTTTGTACTTCGAGTTTTATTTATGCGAAAGAAAACTGGAGCAAAAACTCTTAATTGGTGATTCCTTGAACATCCATCCTTTGGAAATTTTTATGTTCAAACTAAAATACTTAAATGGTCAATGAGGTATACTACTGAATTGTATCACGGTAAAGTCTGAGCTACCCAGAATTCACAAGTATAACTAAGATACAGAGGGGCTCACCTCACCTATATGCCAGTGGGATCGCCTATTTGTTATGATTTAAATTTTAAATAAATGAATAATTAAGAGAGCTGACTTTATATTTTTCTGTATACAATTTACGAATACATGAGCAGTATATGATAATGTAACAATAGTTATACTGGCCGACAGATCTGAGTGGCTTTATGGCAATCTAGAGATACCACAATACAGAGTACTTTGTTGTTTCCTGGCTGCTATATGCTTTATTATAGTATGTGACACAACTGTCCCACTTGTTATTGGATCTAAATCTGAAACCCTTTGATGCTTTCAAAAGGAAATTATTTATGAGCGAATCCCCTAATTAATGGGGAGATCACATTGATAAGTATATCTCTGAATCTGATATCCTAATTACTTTGGATGAATAATGTACACTTTAAGAATCAACTTTTATTGGTGTATCTGCAATGCTGTGCCTGTGACTACCACTCTTGCTTTTAGATAATATTCATTGCTGTATATTAATAGTGGCAGCTGGTCGATGCTATTTATTTTTTAATTAATGAGATGTCTTCTGGTAATAATTTAAGTACGCTCCCCTCTTCATACCAATTACACTGTATATGCTCTCTTCATACGTATACCACTGTTTTTATATTTCACATGAGTTTGTATGTTTCCACAGAGTATAAAATGTCAACAAGGAAGTGATGGACTTCAAAATGTTGAGAGGGTCAGAATATTTTTGGGGTCTGGGAAGGGGTCATCACCGGCTCTCCAATCAGCCCCACCTTAGAAGCAGAAACTTACATCCACATGTGGCCAAAAGTTGCATAGGTTAATACTGCAGCCCCACTATTATTAATTGTTGAATTCTTATTTTCTTTGGGTGGTGCTGGCTTGGTGAGAATTTTAAGATAAGAGAAGATTCTGTCAAACTTAGTATGCCAAGTCATAAAACTAGATGTTCATTGGTTGGTATTATGATATTATCCCATGTTCTCTGCTGGATTTTCTCCACAAGCTAAGTTTTTTGCAATAGTACTTATAAATCCACATATCAATTTATGTTCATCAATAGCTTTAACAGGTTATTTTATGATTGGCTTTTGCTTAGAGGAAACCCGCGACTCCGTTCAGATTATAATGTGGTTATGATTACCATTTTGATTTACAGTGATTCATGACACATGAGGCCTTTCTGGATTGCATGTTTTAATGTCAACTGGACACTGATAGTAGTGACTGGTTTTTGACAACTAGAGAGGAGGTGAGTTGCATGCTGATGTTTGAGAACTTTGTACTTTCTCAGTGGGGTGATCTGCTTTTAGGTTAAAATGCACGAATCGTGCTAATCTTTTTGTCCACATGTTTCATAAGCTTGAATTACAAAAGTTAGGTTGACATACAACTTGTTAATTTTATACAAAAGGTGAAAAGGGTGTGTCATTTAACCTGGTTTCAGTTAGATCAGATCGTAGTACAAGATGCCAAAACTCCTATTTAGTTTTCATAAAGTTGAGTATTTCTGAACTAACTGAATTGAACATCATGAGTTGTTAACCTGAAAGAGCCCGGAAATGTCTTCTAGTGACATAAATTAATTTATGGTTTAACTGGACTTGAATATCTCATTCTTAATTTTTACGTTATACTGTCATGTGACACTGATGCTTTTATAGTTTTGAATTCAGGTCGCAATTAGTATAACTGAATTTCAATAATGGCAGTCGGCTATGCTACATGCCGGCCAGAGGCACTTGTGGAATGGTAAGTTGGTTCAAAAGCTTTACCTATTCCTAAAACTGACTTTCATTCATAGTGAGTTGCAGTTTGTGAGTTACTATTAGTTTATTTTATTACATGTGGGAAATTTTGGATTTTGTCTATTCACCAAAAGCAAATTGCTGGTCAAATGAGGCTGTTTCGTTACTCTAATATTAAATCAACTTGAGACATGTCCAAAACTTCAGAGAATAACATGGACTGGAAATTCACCGTTACAAGACCATAAAAAGAAAACCTGTCTGAGCAAATATATGATTTTTACTGTAGAATTCCTTGTGAAATTATTAAGCTTTTGACAGTCTTTCAACTGAAATTGGTTTGCCTTTGTGATTCATGCAGTTGTACTGCCATGCTGTAACTACCTTTCTGCCGCTAGGTTGCAATGTTTTCAATTTGCATACACCGTGTAGAATAAAATTAGCACATGGTGTTACTGTTTGAAGAGTATTTTTCACTAGAGCGTAGAGTAATAAGCTGGGTGAGTAATGCTCAAATATACTATTCATAAATGTTGAATTAAAAAGAGTTCTCTTTTTTTCAGGATGAAAGATCTTTTGAAGTAGATACTGAGTTTCTGCAGTTGATTAGTGCTCATTGCTAATACCTTTGTTGATATCTCTGACAGATGTTAGCCTCCTCTTTGTCACCTTAGTTCTATAACACCACACCTCAAAGGCCTCTGTCAGATCAGGATACCCTATGTGCTCATTTGCTAACCATTCAGTCAAAATCTCTGCCTGGTCATCAGACGGCAATGCTAGAATTATTGAAACAAAAGCAGACTCTAATGATTGCCATAGCTCATCGTCTACTCGAAATCCGCCAGCTTTGTCCTCTTCGTCACAAGCTGATGATGAGTCGAGCAGAGGTTTGGTGTTCCTGATAAATGGAAGCCAGAGCTTCACCATGTGTAGCCGTTGAGCTGGTGGTAGCATGACTGTGCCATATCCGATAGTCTCCAGTACTTTGCTTGTTATTTCTGCAATTTTGAAGCTTATCTCTGCGTGCGCTGGCTGCTGGCTTGCTTGTTTTACCAATTGGAGTATGTTTTCAGAAGACTCCATCCATTTCATGACAAGGTCTTTCATAATTTCAAGCTTCACCATAATCTGACATGCCCATGATAAATCTGATACATGTGATAGGAATAACTGCATTTTGCCTCCTTTGCATATGGCAGAATTTTCCATATCGGAGACTGAAGCTTCAACAAAATGGCAATATCTGGATATCAGTTTTTGAATACAATCCCTAACCTCACCCCTGATCTCCTCATCAACTGTTATAATTGGAGAATCATCATCTTCAGTAAGCATGTACTCCAGCTGCTCTTGTGCAGTGGATTTGATATCCTTCATGGTTGATGGGGGAGAGGAAGTGGCAAATCGTGTGGTAGACAAAAACATTTTCCTGACTGACATTGGGTTGACAGGCTGGAGACGAGCTAGAACCCGTTCAGCTTGAGGTCCCATCCTTGGAATACATTTCAGAATTTCGTCTTCCTCGGACTCCTCCCATGGAACAGCTTCTATGTAATTTATACATGCGAGGACAATCAGCGGGCAACTCAGCTCAACGGCCACTCTTAGGATGCCTACTGCATTTCTGACACCGAGGCGCATGTCATCAGATAAATCAGTCTTATCAATATAGAATAAGCGTAACAGGTTGACGTGATAGTCAAGGTCAGATTCTAGGCAGTGAACTTCCACGCAATGCCTCGAGTCCAAGATCTGCATTGTAGGCCAGTTCTCTGAGAGGCGATCACTAAAATACTTACTTTTGGCCTTGAGAATCTCTGAGTGGCAGTATATCCAATCATCACGGCCTTCTTGTGTTCTGAGCCTCACAACTATATCACTGCTCGGCCTGTCACCAAAAATCGGAGCCCTTGTTTCACCAACCTGATTCACCCAAGTACAGAATGAGGATGGTGGGAGAATGAAAGATGACAACAGAACTGAATCATGAAAGTAAAAACAACCAGAGGACAGATGGATATCACAAACTCACAGGTGACTCCATTTCAGAATCAGTCTAAGGACTGTCTCTATCAAACATTTTCCACCTGCCAAGTCACAAAAGATTTACAGTTATGTTATCAGAAGGAAAATCAGACCACAAGCCGGGAAGAGATGTATGTTGATAACAGTTGCAGTAAAGAATTGGCGAATCTCACGAACACCCAGAGACATCTACCATGATGCAACTGATTTTGACATCTAACAAACTGCAACTAACTACCACTTGCACACAGCACTGCCCAAATAAAGTTGGAGAAACAGCTGGAAATAGTCTTTCAGGACAGAAAGAAAAATGATATTTTGAATGCAAAAGATTTGTGGGGTTGCAGAGTGGTTCGTTTAGATATCAAGCATTAACGCTACAATAAGTTGCTGGTAAAGTACCCTAGCTTCTTTTCACACCATTTTAAGTCCATCTGCCTAAATTCAGATACAAACATGGTTCTATTCTAAAGGACTCTACTGGTTTACAATTCAGTGATCCTGATTAGTATTACGAGATCAACAATACCCAGGTGAGTGTCAGTGATTCAAAGCCTTAGGAATGCACATTCAGGCACACAATCAGATCCCAGGACACTTATATTGTTTCTACCCCTCAATCTCAGGGAATAGAGAGGAGCTCAGCTCACAGGAAAATAAGCGACATTTTGATTTTTATACCAGATATTTATGACTGGAATCTACAAAGGGGGAACAGTGGACACAGCACACAATAAACAAACCAGCTCAACAATAACACATCTTATGAAACCTATGACCGGCAATAAATGACTAGTAAACTTTGAAGACTCTATCAAGAGTTACCATACCTCTGTATCCTTTCTCCCTCCTGTTTGATAAGATTTGATGCACAAGCAGGAGCAAACACTGGGAGCAACTCTATTCTTCTTGAGCTTCTCTTATTTCTCTCTCTTGAAACGTCACTCTTAGTTTCTGTAATAAAGTTGGATGAAGATTTGTGTTGTTTTCTGTGTAGTGCTCCTGAATCCTAATCTACTTGTTGAAAGAATTCAGAGTATATTGAGTTTGTAGAGTGTGGAAGAATGACAAGTAAGGAAGTAAACAAAGAAAAGTTGAGAAAAGAGTATTGATTGTACTAAATAACAAGAGTACACAAGTAGGGTATTTATACAAGTCTTAGGAAACCATGTTGGCCTAGCTAAGGTTGGTTTAGGTAAGTAGATAATCAAGATTTGGTTTCTTTAGGAAACCTTGAATATCTTTAGGAAACCTTGAATATCTTTAGAAACTTACTGCCCAAGCTTGGTCCTTCATGTTTCCTTAAGTCCAACATGTACCCTACATTATTTCCTTATTCTAACACTCCCCCTCAAGCTTGACTAAAGGATTTAGACAAGCTTGGACCCTAGAGCCCTTGCCTCATTAAAAACCTAAGTATGGAAAACCACATGGGATAAAACCATACCTAGGACAAAAAGAGTACAAGAACCTTCGGGCAGGGTTATGTCTAAGGGATGACACTTGTGAGTCCAAGCCTTGAATGGATGAACTCACACACCTTGCTGCTAGCAGCCTTTGTGAAGATGTCTGCTAGTTGATGCTCACTTTTTGTGTAGCTCAGCTGAATCACTCCTTGCTCTACAGCCTCTCTCACCTTGTGGCAGTCCACTTCTATATGCTTTGTTCTCTCATGAAACACTGAGTTGGATGCAATATGGATGGCCGCCTGATTGTCACAATGCATAGTGATGGGTGTGTTGATCTTGATGCCTAGGTCGTTGAGGAGAGCTTTAATCCATATCAATTCATTTGTTAGCTTTCTCATGGCTCTATACTCTGCCTCAGCGCTTGAACAAGAGATCACCTTCTGTTTTTTGCTTCTCCAAGTCACGAGATTACCTCCAATGAAGGTGCAATAACCTGTGGTTGATTTCCTATCATTCCTATCTCCTGCCCAATCTGCATCACAATAACCTACCACATCGGTGTTGCCATTCCTTCCCATCCAGATTCCTTGACCAGCCGTGCCTTTGAGGTACTTCAAAATCCTCTCTACCATGTGCCAATGGTGCATCTTTGGTGTTTGCATATGCTGGCTAACCTGATTCACGGAAAAACATATATCAGGTCTTGTGATAGTTAAATAAATCAACTTACCAACCATCCTTCTGTACAGCTTTTCATCCTCAAAGGGCTTTTCTTCAATCTCCCCCTCACGTATGACTTTGTATCCTTCCTCAAGTGGAGTCTTTGCTGGTTTCACTCCAAGCTTTCCTGCTTCACACAAAAGATCAAGTGTGTACTTCCTTTGTGATAAGAATAACCCCTCTTTCGAGTTGCACATCTCAATACCAAGAAAGTACTTTAGTTCACCCAAGTCTTTAATATCAAAAACCGAATTGAGAAAAGTTTTAGTTTCGAGTATACCTTGTTTGTCATCTCCTGTGATGATGATATCATCAACATACACAAGGATCACAACTATACCTGATGGCGTAGTGAGGGTGAAGAGTGTATGATCAGCTTGAGATTTGTGAAATCCTCTTTTGATGAGAGTTGTGCTCAGCTTGTGGTACCATGCTCTTGGTGATTGCTTTAGACCATAGATAGCTTTCTTAAGCCTGAGAACCTTACCTGGTTTGACCATGCTTTCAAGCCCTGGTGGAGGATGCATATAGACTTCTTCTTCAAGCTCACCTTGTAGGAATGCATTCTTGACATCCATCTGCCATAGATCCCATCCTAGGTTTGTAGCAACTGAGAGGATGACTCGAACTGAATGGAGCTTGGCCACAGGTGCAAAAGTGTCAAGGTAGTCTTCCCCATATGTTTGAGTGAATCCTCTTGCCACTAACCTTGCTTTGTACCTCTCAATCTGTCCATCACTCTTGTATTTGATGGTGAATACCCATCTGCTGGTCACGGCCTTCTTACCTTTGGGAAGATCAGATTCATGCCAAGTTCCATTCCTCTCCATGGCTTTGGTCTCTTCTTGAATTGCAGCCATCCATTCCTTGTGGTCTTTGGCCTCTTCATAGGTTTTAGGGACTTCCCCTTCGTCCAACTTGCTGATGAAGCTTCGGTGATCCTTTGGGAACCCATCCAAAGAACAAACAGACTGAATAGGATAAGCAACAGCAGTACCATTATAAAATATCTTCCACTTTGATGGAGACTTCCTCAGCCTAGTGCTTCTTCTTAGAGTTTGTGTTTGCTCAGCTTGAATTGATTCTGGTTCTTGATCAGCTTCTTCTTCATTCTCTTCTTGATCATTCTGAGTTTGATCTTCATCTTCTTCATTCACAGAATCTGAACTCTCCTGGTTCTCTTCCTGATCATGACTTGATGAGTCAACTTCTTGAGGAGTTGTGGTTGAATCTTCATCAGATTCATCATGTGCATCATCCTGTATTCCCCCCTCATGATCAGGATGGGGAACACAAGGAGATGTGCTAGGGACCGAAGGTGTGGTGATGAAGTTGTCAATGATCCTTCTCAAAGCTGCAACTTTGTCTGATGGAGAGTTTGAGATATCTTTCACTTCCTCCCATCCTGCCTTGTCAAAGTAAGCTTTGGATTCCATGAACTTCACATCCCTGGATACCAAGACCTTTCTTGAAACAGGATCATAGCACTTGTATCCTTTTTTGGGTGGCAGAATATCCAATGAACACAGCCCTTGTACTTTTCTCATCCAGCTTAGTTCGAAGTTCACCTGGAACTAACACAAAACAAAGGCACCCAAAAACCTTTAAATGATTAATGGAAGGTTTGGTTTTGTTTAGTACCTCATATGGAGATATGTCATCGAGGACTTTGGTGGGAATTCTGTTGATCAAGTAGCAAGCTGTCATAACAGCATCCCCCCAAAACCTCTTAGGCATATTAGTGTGAAACATCATGGATCGTGCCACCTCCATAAGATGTCTATTCTTTCTTTCAGCCACTCCATTCTGTTGAGGTGTATAAGGGCAGCTCGTTTGGTGATCAATCCCATTCTTGGCTAGGTGTTGCTTGAATGGGTTGCTCATGTATTCTCCTCCATTATCTGTTCTAAATGTTTTGATCTTCGCATTGAAGTGGTTAGTAACATAATTCTGAAAATTAATGAAGGCATCTAGTACTCTATCCTTAGAAGGTAATAAGGTTAACCAAGTATATTTCGACTTTTCATCTATGAATGTAACAAAGTACTTATGGTTATCCCTAGATATGCAAGGGGCAGTCCATACATCCGAGTGTACTAGGTCAAAACAGTTTTCATATGATGTTTTAGAAGTTGGAAATACTGATTTGTGATGTTTACCTAATATACATGCTTCACATTCATCATGTTTAAGTTTAATATCAGGAAACAACAAGTTTAATGCCCTCGGATGAGGATGCCCCAATCTAGCATGCCAAATTTCATTATTCGCATTAGATACTTCTGAATTGAAAGTAAAAGATTCATCATGCAAAGAAATATAGGAACTAGCTAAGTTGTCAAGGAAATAGAGGCCTTCTTTGGAAACACCTTCACCTAAGAGAGCACCGGTCTTAATATCCTGAAATCGAAGCTCATTAGGACCAAACATCACCCAACAATTAAGATCAGTAGCAATTCTTTTGACAGATAAGAGGTTAGATGTAAAATCAGGCATGAAGTAAGCTTTAGAGTCCTTATTAAACAATCTAACAATACCTAATCCTTTAATAGGCACACGGTCACCATTAGCAATTTCTACATGTCCTTTTGTTGGTTGAATGTTTTTGATTAGTTTGGAGTTCGAAATCATATGATGTGAAGCACCAGAGTCGACTATACAGTAATCAGATTTATTAGAAGCAAAGAGAGACATACCATTGGACTTACCCATGCTCTCCTTAAAGGCATGGAGGAGAGCATCTAGGTCTGATTTCTTCAAGTATTGATCCTCCTTAGGTCCGGTTGAGTCCTCATTAGCTTTATTGGCTTGTGGTTGCTTGAATTTGGCAGGTTTCAAGTGAGGGTGCAGAATCCAACACTTGTCTTTTAAATGGCCTCTTTTCTTGCAGTGATCACACATCAAACTCTTCCTCTCATCAACTTTGTTAACCACCTGGTTAGCCTTTTCATCCACAACTCTATGAGCCACATTTAACTCCTTCTTCCCTTCAAAAAGATAAGTAGAGCCTTGCTCCTTCTGAATTTGTGCACACACTTCTTCCAGGGAGGGGAGCTTGTCTGCCCTTAGAATGTGTTTGACAAGATCTTTGTATGAGTGATCTAGGGTTTGCAGCAACCCAAACACCTTATCTTCTTCCCTTCTTTTGTTGAGGATTGCAGGATCAATAGTTTGAGGTCTCAATGTCTCCAATTCTGCCCATAGTGTGTTGAACCTCCCAAAGTGCTTTGTGAACTCCATATCATCTTGGCTTAGGGTGTTGAGTGCCCTCTTGACCTCAAACACACGGCTCAGATTACTTGTGTTGCCATAAACCTTCTCAAGTGTCTCCCACAGGGCTTTGGCATTCACACAAAAAGAGTAGGCTTCAAGGATTGACACATCCAAAGAGGCTTGTAGTATGGTCATCACCAATAAGTCCTCTTGTAGCCACTTCTCTTCATCACATCTTGTGACAGGTTTCCCATCATCTCCCTTGGTAGTAATTGTGGGGGCCTTATCACCCTCAAGATGAGAACATAACCCCTTACTCCCCAAGGTAACTCTGGCCATTCTAGACCATAGAACATAATTAGGCCCCTTAAGGACCACTGGTATTGCCACAACTCGAGTATCCATGACGAGAGTTTGTGGAAAAAAAAATTTTGATTTTTTTTTATGTGCGGAAGTTGTTTAGGATCTTGCTCCTGATACCATGAAAGAATTCAGAGTATATTGAGTTTGTAGAGTGTGGAAGAATGACAAGTAAGGAAGTAAACAAAGAAAAGTTGAGAAAAGAGTATTGATTGTACTAAATAACAAGAGTACACAAGTAGGGTATTTATACAAGTCTTAGGAAACCATGTTGGCCTAGCTAAGGTTGGTTTAGGTAAGTAGATAATCAAGATTTGGTTTCTTTAGGAAACCTTGAATATCTTTAGGAAACCTTGAATATCTTTAGAAACTTACTGCCCAAGCTTGGTCCTTCATGTTTCCTTAAGTCCAACATGTACCCTACATTATTTCCTTATTCTAACACTTGTTGTAGTTTAGTCCCAATTCCTGGACCACAATTGGGCAAAGGCATTGCAAGTGGGCTTTTGTTTATCCATGTAGCTGTTTCATGCAGGTCACAGTCTTGAGTCTCCCCCAACCCAATATCATACCTCCTTATACACCATTCTAATTGGATGCCACTTCTTTTGTTTACATAATCCCACATTTGCAATCAAATGGCTATGCTTTGGTTGGCTGCTCTCTTTGTCTTTCTATCCAGAAATCACATGTTTGAACTCCAAATTTCAACCTTCAGAATGACATGTCAAGCATTGATTGAAACTTATATAGAAAATGTGTGACAGCTAGGTTTGTTTAATAAGGAACCTAACATTAATGCAACTTGGTACTTGGCTTACAGTTGCTTTCATTGTATTGCAACTTGACTCATTCCATACCCTACAATGTTTTCCAACTTTCATTCCTCCCAAAGGCCACTCTAATTACTGGATGCTTTCAACTTGATGCATTTCATTTCACCAAAAGTCTTTACAAACTCAAGTTTGAAAACTTCATGAATGCTTCTGTATCCTTCTTTTAAAAAAAAACTGTTGGGAAACTGATAGTAGCATCTTGATGACCAGTGGGCAACTGGGGATTTGAATGTTGAATGCTTAGACAATCCATCACTCTATGTATCATTTTTCACGTGCGTTTTGGATTTCACTGCATTGGGTACATGTAACCAATCTTTCCATTTTAATCATCATATTTATTTGCTATGTGAAAGGTTTTAGGAGGACATGTATCTTTTGGTAAGACGGAAGGACATGATCTCAACCGTTGATTTTTATCAATCCAACGGTTGATATTGGTAATTAACCGTCAATCACCAACCGCCCGTGTTTTTTGCAAATTCAACCGCCCAATTAATTACAAACCAACTTTAATCTTAACCTTCGAATTAATCAAATCAACGGCAAAGATTACGTCCTTAAGTCTCACAAAATTTATGTCTCTCTAGAATCCAACTCTATTTGCTATAATATAAAATCAATTACCAATAATAAATCTCAATAATTCCATTGCTCATAGAGACATTGCTTATTGATTAAATATCATTATTACTTAATCAAATCTGCATTATTGGTATTGCAAACAAAATGTCAGAATCTACAGTTATAATTGGATATTCATTGGCTTTATGTACTGCCCATTTCAAACCCTAATCCCTATTGATCTCCTTTGATTTCCTTCCATTTCAAACCCTAAACCCTCACCCTATTATCCAAATTAAATAGTAAAAAGATTCAAAAAATCTATTCTTATTTTAGTCTTCTTCAAAAATCAGAAATTGTCTTTACTAAAATGTTTTTAAGAAAAAATACATTTCTATTTTCTTACATTAAATCAATCTATTAATGTCTTCTACCAAATCTTGAAATTGTCTATTTTTAACGCACAAATCAACCGCGTTAAGTAACTAAATCCTAATCAAAAAACACGCTTAATCCGAAACCTTTCATTCACTTCTCATCCAAAACGCTGCCGTTTAATCCATCTTCTTCATCACTATATCTCTGCATCTACTCCAACCCCAAACCCTAATCCCCAATCTCTCCAAGTTTCAATCTTTTCAAATTTCAATGTCAACCCCTCAACTCAACGGCGCATACTACGGCCCATCAGTCCTCCCACCACCACAACCACACCGCCGCCACCACCGCTCGTCCTCCTCCTCCTCCTGCTGTTGTAACCCCTTCGCTTGTCTCTGCAAGTGCTTCTTCAACCTCATCTGTAAACTCATCTGCTTTGTCTTAATCCTATTCGGCATCGCAGTCCTCATCCTCTGGTTAATCTTCCGACCCAATCTACTCAAATTCCACATCAACAATGCTACGTTAACCCAATTCGATTACAGCAATACCACGCTCAAATACGACCTCGCACTCAACGCTTCCGTCCGTAACCCTAACTCCAGAATCGGGATATACTACGATGATTTCCAAGTTGATGCCTTTTATAATCTTCAACGGTTTAGTACCGCAAATGTGACACCTTTTTACCAGGGGCATAAGAACACTTCTGATTTTGAAATGAGGTTTACAGGGCAGCAAGTGGTTGTGTTTGATGATGTATTTGGAATGTTTGAGAAGGATAAGAATGATGGGGTGTTTGATTTTGAGCTGAGGATGAGGTTGAGAATGAGGTTTAAGTTGATTAAGCTGTTGGGGATTAGGGTTGGGAAGTTTAAAGGGAAGGTGTATTGTGGTCTGAAAGTGCCGCTGAATGCGAATGGAGTTGCATTTGATGGGGCTAAACAATGTGTTATTTCTTATGTTTAGAGTCGCCAGTTTCTTCATTTTGTGTATGATATTATGTTTTTCACATTGGGGATATTCGTATCTTTGCATTTAGTTTGTTGAATTGGAATACTGATTTTTACATGGTCTATTGATATTGAATTCTTATAGTTATTCTTGATAGCTGAGTTGCTTGTATATTTGAATTTTGAACTTGGTGTGTTCGGAAATTGTGAGGTAATAATAGGTTTATGCATTTGAATGCAGACTATATGGACAAATTGCTGGTAAATCATTTGCTTTACGCAATAATAATTACAGATCAACTCTTCAGTATATTGTTTTAGTAGTTAAACGTTTTGAGAACTTTAACGATGATAGATTTTTTACATGATTTCATAGGAGTATTTAGTTTGCTCTTGTTTTCAGACTCTGTGGTAAGTTCGATACTACATGGGATTAGTTTGCTCTTGTTTTCAGACAATCCGGTCACTTTCCGCAACTCTGAAGGTTCACAAGCTCAACAAGGAACTAGAACTACAACATTATGAAAATGATAAATCTAATAAGTCATAGCTTTATTGACATTATTTTTCATCTAATATTATGTCAGTAGTTTATAAAAAAATAATATTATGTCAATAAATACACTTAAATGTTTATTATAAATCACACTTAATGAGACACTATAATTCAATCTTGGTAGTTGGTCAATGATACCTAATTTATTTAGCAAGTAAATACACTACTATAAGTTGTGTGGCCTAGCGTTCAGTCATTCGTTTTCTGTTCGCATAGAAATAATAATAAAAAAGTACACAACCAGAAATTAACATAATTACTTTTCCTTGAGAATGTTTTGGTAATAAATCAATTCAAGATAATGTGTCGTCTAATTTGCTATATCCATTTCCTTCCTAATGTAATACTTGGGCCGGCCCGTTTTGACCCGTATATTAGGGTTCACTTAACAACTACAGGGCAGCTGCTGCAGAGCACTCCAACTCCGATCAACTTCAACTGATTTCCGGAGCGTGGATCACCATTTCAAGGTTGGGTTTACTCTACTGCTGTTTAATTCTAGTACATATTTTCTGTTAAAGTTACATTTTTGTTAGATTAAGATGATTGATTGTTGTCTAGCAATCAGATGAGTCAGATAGGAAGTGCCCAAAGTTCGAATCTTTTTATGTGTAAGCTTACTTTCAGGTCTTGAGTTGTAGGATTGTTGTGTTTGAAGTAGATGTCATTTGATTTCTTAGCATCAGTGTGTTTGGTTTATCACAATGATTGTGTCCAGTGGCTTGAAGTTTTATTTAGGAAATGGGGTTGGTATGTTTTTGTTGTTAATATATTTTAATTATATGCGGCGATACAGCAAGAAGCTTGCTTGTTTTAGTGAAATTGTAATTATGTGGTTAATTATGTTATATGTAAAATGGCAAGGTGCATGCTAGTTTGTGGAAGTACTAACTAATTGTTTGCATGTGTGGTTGATCTATAAGAGGGCATTGTTGAAATAACAATCAACGAAGAAGGATGGGTTTATCTGGAGAAAGTAAGTTAGTTTGCGTCACTGGTGCTTCAGGCTACATTGCTTCATGGATGGTCAAGCTCTTGCTCCAGCGTGGCTACACTGTTAATGCCACTGTTCGCAGCATCAAGGACACGAAGAAAGTAGCCCACTTGCTTGCACTTGATGGTGCTGAAGAAAGGTTGCATCTTTTTGAAGCGGATTTGGTTAAAGAAGGGTCCTTTGATTCTGCTGTTCAAGGATGTGTAGGGGTTTTCCATACTGCGTCTCCGGTTCTTGTTAATGTGACTGATCCACAGACAGAGCTGATCGATCCAGCAGTCAATGGGACTCTCAATGTTCTCAAATCGTGTGTGAAAGTTCCATCAATTAAGAGAGTTGTTATAACGTCTTCGATATCCTCAGTGATATTCAATGGTAAGCCGTTGACATCTGACGTGGTTGTCGATGAGAGTTGGTATTCTGATGCAATTTACTGCAGGGAATCAAAGCTGTGGTATAAACTTTCAAAAACATTGGCCGAAGAGGCTGCTTTAAAATTCGCCAAAGAGAACCACTTGGATCTGATCACTATCCATCCCGGGTTTGTGATTGGTCCGCCACTACAAGAAATTATGAACATCACCGTGGAGTTGATTGTCAATCACGCTAAAGGAACTCAAAAACTTGGAACTGGTTATCACAGGTTTATAGATGTTAGAGATGTAGCTGCTGCTCACATTCAAGCATTCGAGATTCCTGCAGCAAATGGAAGATACATTTTAGTTGAGAAGGTCACTCACTCATCCGAGGTTACAAAGATTTTGCGTGAACTGTACCCTTCATTAGAGTTTCCATCAGAGTGGGATGATGATAAACCCTCTGAGGGCCCTTACAGTATTTCAAAAGAAAGAGCTAAGACCCTTGGCATCGAGTTCATTCCTGTGGAAGTAAGCATCAGAGACACTATTGAGAAATGTTCGGTAAGTGTCTAAGCCATTTCTATTTTAGATTACTAATAAAAATATGGCTGTAGTGTTGAAAAAAATCCAACCTCTACTATCTCAAGTATATCAGACCTTTGTCAGCATTTTTTATCCTCAAAATTAATTCTGTTTATGTATTTCTGCATTTTCTTTGTATTTGCATCCTCAGTATCTTAAGCTTCAAACAGCCATTCGAATGCTAGGCTGATAAAATATCAACACTTCTTGGCAGCCTGACCAAAGTTTATAATTTTGTTAGCCATTGGAAAAGCAACTTTGATCAATTCAGCTTGCTCTTCTTAATGCAGCAGATCTTTAAATGTTAGGCTAGCTGATCCTACCAGTGTAACATGTTTTCTTAGCATGCCCTTGGTTTTGGAAAATTGGTGAATGTGTATATAGTAAATCTCATGGCAAATAGCACTCCCACATCATGAGTGTAGATTCTCTCCTTTTTCACCGCATACAAATATATTCCCCTTTTACTCCATTAATTATACAACTACACTAGTAAAAGAATAAAGAGATGATCAAAGTTATCTATCCTTAGCTGGCCAACTTTCTTGACTTGCTTAGGTGTTCAATGAAGTGGGTTAAGCATAAAAACCAACCCTATATAAAGGAGCTTTATTTGTGTCTTAAAAGGTTCACATCCACTTTCTGCAGCTAAACAAGCATAAAATGTGTTCATGGTAAGGAGGAGTGTCTCTCTTTAGTTGCTGCTCATCTCTTTATGCTCATACCTCCTCCTTTTGAGGGAATTTTCGCATTTCAAAAGATTGTCTGAACCATTCCCCTCATATACCAATGAAACCACAATCAATCATGCTATTCAATAGTGCCTTCTTAGTCACATGCATACTTATTGCACATATGCAGATTGAAATGGCTAAATTTTTCTAATAACCAGATGAAACTTTACCCTACATCGACTGATTGAAATGTCATCTTCACATTTCCTTTGATGATTATTTACTTTCTCTCTAAGTAAAAAAGATACAACTTTGCCTCTTTAAGGTTTAAAGAAAGATGCCCTAGCTCTAGCTAATTTGATTCATAAGTTATTCTTTGATTTTAGCTTTCGCTTGATTGCTTTAATTTTGATTTGAACACTTAATCTTTACCACACCTTTTCTATTTGCTTTAATCCCCTAAAGGTGAGAATGTAGGAAAAGTTGTGCTTTTGAGTAGAATGCATTGCACATAACATGAAAAGTAGTGATATCTTTTGGCGTTTATTAGAGCATATTAATGTACCAAAAGTTAAGAAAAGTTGCCTCTCCTTTTGCAAAACTATCCTTATTAATTATGCCTTGTAGATGATCATAGCCTCATTTTTACCTTTAGTGCATTCCCAACATTCAATTATTTAAAATGATGCACTACTTATATTACATGCGCTTTATGATCCTCAGTAGTATAATAGTGTGTGAAATTATAAAGCTTCTGTTCAAATCTTTTGTAATCTATATACTTTAGGGTTTCCCAATGTTACACACCAAGAGGCACGGTACATTTTATATATTAAAATGAAAACACAATTATACCTATTTGTGTACTATGCTTTCAAAATCATAAATTATAGATATGTTGAGTAGCTTGGTTATCACATGAAGAACTCCTTGCAAGGGAGCGCAAATTTATATGGATGCTCCATGGAACCCT
Organism: Sedum album; assembly: GCA_006409495.1. Lineage (NCBI taxonomy): Eukaryota > Viridiplantae > Streptophyta > Magnoliopsida > Saxifragales > Crassulaceae > Sedum > Sedum album. Next base: position 72,563 of record QZGG01000457.1, read on the forward strand.
AATATAACAACATTGAATGGGTCGAAGAAAGTAAAATAAACAAAACTGCAAAATTTTACCAAGGGGATTGTAGTATATACATTGTTCAACCGATTAACATGATAACTTGTAAACATTTTCGACACACCAATCTAAATTGTCTTTTGGGTTCAAGTAAACCAAACTAGATTAGAGCCAAATGTAACCTGCTAGAAAGCAATCATCTGTGTATCACTCGAGTCATATGCCAATTGCCAATTAAAACTAAAGCTAAAGTCCTTGAACCATCTTGAAAACCACCCTTTTATCCACTAAGTCGAGTATCCCAATTTCATCTATTAACTGATCTTCAGTATTGCCATCGTCATGCACTGAGATATTCAAGTCCAAATCCAAGGACACACAAGTGCTGATATCCTCTAAGTTAAGACGAGCAACATTAGAAATATGTTTATAATCATATTTCCCACCATGTAGTTCTGAAATCATGGTAGGAGATGATGCCCTTGATCTATAACTGAAACTCTCGCAACTCAAGATTACTATAGCATCACAGAGGCTTACTTCCTTCCCAACAGATGTCGTGATTTTTCCTCTTTCGATCACCTTCTTGATACCCAACTGAGAAGAATAGTCTGCTTGTTCAATATCCTCAACAAGAAAAACCCTACGCGGATCAATTGACACTTCCTCTCCAAATCGTTCAATGTAGCTACAACTTTGCTCATCCCTACCTCTCTTGTTATTCAACGAATTTTCGGTTGAATCTGCTCTTGAGTTAGAAAAGTTACTTAAAGAAATGGACACAAATTTGGTATAAGATCCAAAAACAACCCTAGCCAATTCACGGGCTATTTTCCCTTTCCCATCTGCATCCACACCCTCGAAATAAAACCACGTGTCGTACTTATTCTCTTCATTGCATTGCCACTTTCCTTTCCTTTTTAACCTGCCAGACATGCTTTGTAATACAGTGCTAACGATCTCCGGGATTATATCCTTCTGCCAAGGTACCTTGATCTCTAAGGCACTGCATATCTTCTTCAAATCATCCACATTGAGCTCCTCAGATTTACTATCGGACTGAGTCCTATATGATTCCATTGCATCACTAGATAAGGGTGAATTGGGATAAGAGAAGGACTTCGAATTGAAAGGATAGCTGTGCTCAGAAATATTGAAGCTGTGCTTATTAGCAACTGACATTGACCACAATTTACGGTCTGTTGGCAGGCAATAAGAGGTCCTATGATGGTTTAAGTAATATGCAGAAGTTGATGCTGAAGGTGAAAGCACTGAAGAGTAAATCATAGTGTTATCCGATGAGCACAAGTGATCAGATAATGAAAAATGTTGCTTGTTGAGTGTTGTGCACTTTGAATTCCTTTTCTTGCACGGATCAGCCACTACAACACCACAATCCTGCATGCATATATAGAATAAAGTTTCTCACAATTTCAACTGATATTGTATCCTAACTAATGTAATTTTAAAAGCCTTACTATATGTTTTTCCATACCTGATCAACTGAAGTTGTGTTTTTTATCTCATCCTTGCATTGTTGAAGCCATTTAGGGAGTGTTGAAGTAGTATCCTTCGAGTACTGATTGCTTTTGCTGGTGATATTACTATACTGATGTAGGTTTTGTAAGTCACCAATACTGTGGCTATAAGCAACATTTGTCACTAATTAGAATGTAAATAATACCTTAGAAAAGTTAATTCCATCCAAAACTAGGTCTATTTAATAAATATGAAGATCAAGTGTTTATTTGCACTGTAATATATTAATACCTTTCAGTGTTTAGCCTTAAGGCCAAGTTGTCCATACCAATATTAACTGCATGAAGATCCAAAAGACTCTGAATTGAAGGATGGACATCCGTGCATTTTTTATAGGTTTGGAAAGAAGCCACTCCCATGATCCATACCCTTGGATAAGAAGCAGCCAATTTCCCAATCTCCATGACCATCTGCTCAAGAGGATGATAGCCACGGTCAACATTTCTCACTTTATGTTGATGAACGGTAACACTACAATTGCTTTCGATCCAAGAATCAGAAATCCATTTGAAGTCTCCGAAGAATAATATCAAACCACTGTTACTCAGACCAGAGTCGTACACAAGGCTCCGTATCTCTGCAAGCTTTTGCTCAACCTCTTCTTTAGAGAGATTTGGAAAATTGTGGGAAGGTAGATTAGTGAACTTCACATCTTTTAGAATCTCAGGAACATCCTTGTTCTCAAACCGAACCTTCACTCCTTCAATCACATATTCAACCGAAGCAGCACTCTCTCCTACGACTATTATGTTCCTTTTACTTGCGATCGCCATGCTCTCGATGACTTTGGATACATCAATAGACGCACCAATTATTAGTGTTTTATCTCCAGTTTGAAACAAAGAGCTGGTAGCAGTAGTATTGGTGGGCCTCGAATGTTTATTTTCCTTAGTAGTTTTCGAACATATCTCTAGAGTTACAACTTGCTCTACGTTTGCTTTTACTTCAGTGCTTGAAAAATCAGCTTCCCTCATAACCCTGCTTACACTAGGATCATCCAATATGGAAATAATTAGTTGTTCCAACTCTATCTTAACAGCCAACAGCGGCTGCTGTTGGGTATCAGCTGATCCACGTCTCTGATGAGCCTGTGCCCTCTTGAAGGCGGCTATCAAGGCATTGGATATGGAAGGGTGAGGATGAGAGTGATGGCCCAACAACGGGTTGGATGAAGAAGTTGGAAGACGGTTTAACGCCACATTAAAACATAGTTCTAAGGCCTTACACTGAAGAGGGTGAGAATGAGATTGGAGACAAGCTGTTCGGAGCAGGCCTGATGACGATGAAAGCATGGCGCTGGCCACATGTAGAGGTGTTACTTGAGCATGTCCGCGCCTTCTGGCAAGAGTCACTGATTGTTTGATTATCGTTGCCGCGTCATTACTCAGTGCTTGATGCACTGTGCAACCTCCCGCTCTCATGGTTGTAACTGACGCAAAACACCCTAAAACACAAATTGATTTTTCTTTGGAACTGAATCAAACGTTAACTGACTTCAAAATAGTGTCTGATATGCTGGTTAACAATAAAATTTTGAGGACTGGTAGTCTCTGTATGTAACCTACTGACTAACTGAAGAGGTAAGAGAGAGGATTTAAGAGATAGAGAATGATTTGGAGAGAGATGAAGCTGTATTTAAAGAGAGATCAGGTTGGGAGTTATGCCTTCCTTGCAGGTCAGAATTCATATATGTCGTGTAAAGTGGAATGCATGTGCCAGCCAAATCATTTACTTAGCCAAGCTCTGAAAACTTTTTCTGATAAATTTCATTTATTGTGCATTATTTGTCAATCAAAGATAGATATGGTTTACAATGTACAAACACTCTAGTGGGTCTACTCCTTTGCTGCAGAAGAATGTAGGAGAATATATATGAGTTGTGTACTTACATATGTTTATCCATAAACCCTACACCCATAACTCTCATATAAAGTTTGTATGAAACAAAATCTTGGGATGATCTCAAGTTATTGACCCAAAACGAAACACACTATTATTGAATCGTTTGATAAAGAATATGTCGTCACATTTACCTATATAAAGCAAACAGCACTATAACTGCAAATGAACCTCCATCAATCTTATCAATGAATCATCTTAGTTGATTTGAAAAGCACCAACGGATCAGCAAGTTTAAGAACAACTATTGGGGAAGCAGGACGATTGATTATCACCCTCTTTTCCCATATTTTAGAGTTCAAACTTAAACATTTCAAGTTTATTCTTTTTCATTTACCAACCAATGTTTCATCTCTGCAGTACCAGCCAAATGAAATTAGATGCTACGATGAACCTGATGTATCTTCGCTGTGTAGAACCTCTCAAATTTTGAGATATCACTACCGTACATGCATACGTTACAGGTGTCCCATACATAACTACTACAAGTCAGTTTTGGTTATCTTCAGATCCAATCTTGCTACTGCATAAAAAGGTGAGCTCTATGTTACCACAGGCCAGTTCAAGAGATGAATACCCCATAAAAGGAAAAACACAGTTGAATCCACCAAATCCCACACATTTGATCGTAAGTGCATACATTGTTCTTAAACAAGAAGCGAGATATTATATATATATATATTTTTATATCCTCAATAGTGTAAATCAATTTTTTTTTCTAACTAACATTGTCTTTCAACTATTTTTCCTCTATATTTCAACAATGAATATACTCTGATGATGCTTAGGTTGATCTTAAACAGTTTGAAATGAAAAGCAACAACGATCTAATGTGTGTTTTGATTATATGCCACCATATATGAGGCTTGTTTGAGTTTTAATGTCGCCATAATTAATGCAAAGCGTTGCTTCTACAAAAAAAGAAAAAGGGAGAAACAAGCATACAAGAACTTGTAATTTGCAAGATTAAGGCTCACCTTCTATCTGATTTCGAGATAAAGTCAGATCGTACGATTTTATTCAGTAGAAAAGCCACACCCGACTAGAAGTGATATATATTAGATAAAATATAGTTGAATATAGAAAAAACTAATTTCAAGTTAATGAATAATTTTGCTTCAGTTCACTAGCTAGCTTTGCTCATATATATACAGACTGGATTGAAACATGTAACCCTTATTTAAGATCATTATCTTTGAGGTTATACTTTGCATCTATTTAAATATATAGTTGCAGTTATTGATCATTATAACCTCATAATCCAATATCCCAATATATGACGTGGTAGCATAACACAGTTATCATTAGATAATGTATTTATAAAATTAATAAATTGATGATCCGATCGTCGATCAGTCTTCAGTCAAAAAGGTTGTCAATCTTTTGATGGCCTCAAAAGAAATGAATGGGCACAAAAGCAAGGAAGCCAAGCAATTGAGTGCGAAGTGTGTAATAGTGTTTGTTGTCACTGTACATATAAATGGTGCTACAAAAGAAGTGTTTGAATGCAAGAAAGGAATAAAAACCACCTCCTTAAAAAGATGATCATCTCTTCTTCTTAACTTCCTTTTCTTTTTCATTTCATCATCATGATCTTCTTCTCTCATCGCCATCAGTACATAGCATCACAGAATTTAAACGCATTATTGGTGTATGTGAAAGCATAAAGAAGCCACGATAAAACACAGTTTCATTGATAGTATTTCTTGTTTGGAAAACATCAAAATTTGTGTCCAAAGTGATCTTAGTGTCATCACTTTTTCCTCCTTTCACTATCAACATGACTCTTTAGACTATTCCATTAGGTTTCAAATAAATGGCCTTTCGTATCTAAGAGATCTTAAACTGAAGAAGGGTGTAACATTATAGGAGCTCACATGTAGACTACGGATTTACGAAATTAATCTTATCTTGATATTCAAAATGGTATCTCTCATTTACAGTGATTTATGCTTCCACAACTCAGTCTCCCACCCAATTAATAGAGAAATGCATTTATCCTCTAAAGGAACGATCAAAACACCTGAGACACCTTTTACATACCCAAATAATTTTTATCAAACCTAAGTTGAAGTTGATTCACACACAAAAAGGGGGAGAAGCCCTCTTTTCTGATCAACCATAGCTAAACATTCCCAACACATACATCACCAACGCCTTAAATATGCAAACATACAACTAGATCTGACCATATAATAATTCTGTTCTCTTAAACAATGTATTCTTTCGCCAAAAGAGAAGCACTAACTCATACAAACTTGCTAAAGGAACAATCACAATAAAAGCAAATTATGGCATTATCTACTCAAAAGTGACTCGAATTTGCACATTTTAGGGTACATATTCATACTAAGCATCCTTCAACTTAATCTAGACGTAACCATATGTATGAAAACAATAAACCAACCATAAACACCTAGTTAATCATGACAAGTGATGATTTAGCATTACAATTAGATATACACTAGACAAGTTAATGCTTGATGAGAACTGAACCTAATTATTTGGGTGGCTAACACAAGGCTTTTTGCTAGCTTTAAGAAAATATGATCATCTGAAATACGAAAAAAGGTACCTCAATTTTCAAATGTTTGCGGATAATATATATAACGGAATATCTTGCATCACAGGTTCAGTACCTTTACTAGCTTTCTCCAAAAGTTCCATAGCAATGTTGTTATAAATGGCTAGCTAGTGTTAGTGGTGTGCTTGGAAAGGGGTACGTGAATCATATAACATGGGTTTTATTATATGAAAATTCCAAACTTATTTTAAACACACAGTCAGGTATCCCTTAGATTTTCCGTACAAATATACTCCATGCTGGTATTGTCTCAATTGGTACAAGTCTAAAGCTCTAACTACACCTAACAGAAAACTTGGTACTTGACGAGCCCAATGTAAAATTGGGCCTTACAAGTACGTTTTTTCTATCAATCAATAACGGCCCAAAGAAAAGTGTCCTTGGCCCAACATGTTGAACTGACCTTATCATTGAGCATGAGTCATCAGCCCATCTCATCATCGAGACGGCGCCGTTTTTGGATTCCATTCAGATAGTTGTTGCTATTGCTCCAATCGATCGGATGGCTTCGGGATCGTCAGCTCGTTTGAATTCAGGCTCCCAAGGTTTCGATTTCGCCTCTGATGATAACCTCTGCTCTTACGACGATTTCAATTCCCACGACGGAATCAGCAACGGAACAACAACCCACGCTGTTGAAAAGGTTTTGATCATTTTTCCGATATGATTTTTCCGATAAGCGATAGATTGATTTGGATTAGGGAGTTTCGAATTCTAGGGTTAGGTTAACCAGTTGTTGATTTTTGTTGTGATTTTTAGTGAATGAGTTGAATTTATCCTTGATTTTGATGGAGTAAAAGAATACTGTATTTACCTGTTTTATTGATTGTTGCAAGGATATGATACATGGTATGGTTCGAGCTGGTTGAGTCTTGTGAATGTGTCTTTTCTTTGCATATGTTAACTACAGTGCTTCACCGGGTTTGTTTCTTTGCTGTTATGATTTTAGTTCCTATGATACATTACTTGATTTGTGAATTAACAATTAGTAGTTACTTACTAGTGGTGTATGCTGTGTTTTTTCAAGCAGGATTTGCAGAAAAGCAGAATGATGAGATCATCTTTCATACCTGCACCCGTCTATAATCAGCCTGAAGACTCTTTAAGCCAAGAAGTGATCAATGTGGTGGAAAGGGTTATGAAAAAGAATTCTGACAATATTTTGCGATTCTTAGAGCAATCAGTTCGCGTTTGTCTCAGTTGGAACTGTACTGCTACAATGTTGACAAATCAGTTGCAGAAATTCGCTCTAAGCTGGTACGTGACCATGAGGAGGTCGATGTAAAACTCAAGAATATCGATAGGAACATTGGAGAGGTTGGATTCCATTCTTTCGAATTCTAATACCAGGATTCATGTCTAATATAAAAATGGATGAATTGTTATGGCTGTATGTTTTTAAGCTGCACTTTTTATGAGTGTTAGCAGTTTTTTATTTTTAAGTTACGATCTTTATTTAATTTTTGGCACCAGGTCCAACGATCTATGCAAATTCTGAGAGACAAGCAAGCACAAAGAACTTGCCAAACTTCATCTTGCACAAAGGGAGTCCGCGAATTCCAACCATTCTCAACCGAATGAGGAGAGGCCTTCGGCACCTGCCATTGAGCCTCAAACAGTAGCAGATTCATCTGATGCTCTTCATCAGAAATTGGCCCTGGCCCTGCCTCATCAAATACCACCTTCACCGTCATCACACCCATCTAGGGTCACGGACCCATCAAGGCCAATTTTACCACCTGCTCAAGCCCAACCTCAAAATGTACCTCAACAGCATCATTGTTATGCACTTCCAAGTCAAATGCCAGCACAAGCCCAACCACCTCAGGATCGTCAATATGCAACTCCTGACTCTCTGTATCGCCATATGCAAGATATGTCTAGAGTACCTCCTCAGCTAGTGCAAACTAACGTCAATCAGGTTCCACCTCCATCTCGAGCCAAGTTCCCTCAATACCAGCTGCAATGGCCTCAACAGTCTCAGCAGTTGCATCCACAGCCACTGCAACAGCCTCTAAATCCTACTAACATTGAGACTCACTCTGGACAAATGTATCCATCCTACCAGACAAGTCGGCCAGCCAGCCCAGCTCCACCAGACGCAATTCCTGGTAACATGGCTGCGCACATGCAATTTTCAGGTGTTCCCCAACCTGGGAAAAACCATGCAGAAGCTACAATGTATGACTACAGGGAGCAACCTATTCAGCAGCAGCCTCCTACCCGGCAGATGAAGGGTAACTTTGGAGCTCATACAAATGATGGGTACGCTAACATAAGTTCCCACCCTGCTTATACCCTGCAAGTAGTTACATGATGTATGGAAATGATGAAGGAAGAGCACACCCTCCACCCCCGCAACCTCATTTTTCTCGAGGTCACCCCCAAAACCACATCACTGTGATCCAAACCAGTCACAGTTTGTGAGAAATAATCCGTACAGTGACCTGGTTGATAAATTAGTAAACATGGGTTTCAGAGGAGACCATGCCATCAACGTGATTCAAATGATGATGGAAGATAGCGGATTGCCTATTGACTTCAATTCTGTCCTTGACAGGATGAGTGCACAGTCCTCAGGGAGTTCCCATGGAGGGCGGTCCCGCTAACTTGCCCAGGTCTTTTTAGCCAGCTTTAGATTTTCTCCTCACAAGGGATGTCTGTCACCTCTACTGTATTATATCAATGTGCCAGTACCCCCGGTATGTGTATACTGGAGTGAATTTTCTTCAGTTGTAGTCATCTTTCTGTAGATCAATGTAAGTAAATGCTTAGGCCTCAGAGTGTGGTCCTTTTCTATATACGCACTCTGTCGTGGCCAATCTAACCGTCAAATCCTCTTAATGCATTCTTGTCCGCGCTTTGATGAAGGCTTACGAGTATATGCGCAGTACTTGTTTATAAAGTTCTATTGTGTTCACTAAGCAAGCTATCACTTGGTTCATTCATATGAGGACTCAGTTGTGGTAAATGAGATTTGAGCCATTCACGGTGTGATTTCACTCTGCAAATGTCTTTCAGCTGAAAATCGATACAAGCATGAAACGCATCACTGCTAGTCTTATTTCACATGTCCTTAATGCATGAGCTAGTCAAATGTCCCGAATAATACACATACCAGCTTTTACGTAATAATGCACTTATGCACCTCCTTTTGTAATTTTAATGAATGCGTATTTAAGGCGTTAGTAGTCACGGTGAGCACACACTAACACAAGCTTCACGTACGTATTCTTGCTGAGACTCCCAGAAAGCCACACGCCCTGAATTATGGGCCACAACCCCACACGTCATAACAAACAAGTCGAAAAGTAAACGTTGGACCTTGCCATTTCGGATTGGTTTATGATTTTGTGGGGGCAGTATATTGACTTAAGGGACAAGCAGCCTAAGGCATGAAACTTCCAACGGTTATTGTTCATTTTTTTGACTTGCGTGGTCACCACATTGTTCTCAATTGTTAGAAAAATGAGCTCATTATTTCACAAAACTTTATTCACAAGTCTAAATGTCATTTAGTTAAGAGTGTTGTTGGAAGCATAGGGAATCAGTGTTTATCGAATTTCCACATTTAATTACATATCAAAGCTGAGATCAAAAGGGGACGGATGAGTGCCAAGTATAAAGGGGTGTTTTGGTAATTCATATTGAAACTATCAAAATACTCTTGACCATGAAAAGATTGAAAAATAAAGGTGAATTTAGTGGGCATTTTTATCTTTTTAACTATTCGATGCATATGACATTTCTTTTTACTAAATGCACAAAGTGGATAAGATTTTACAAAAAAAGCTTGCAAATTAGTTGTAATCTTATGGATAGAAATGCCACATTCAATTTTTATAAACGTGATGTGTTTAGCACTTACCAATTTAGAATTTGATTAGTAATCCTAATACGCTGGATGTGAGCTAGGTTTCCACTGAAACTAAGCATATGTCATCAAAATGATCTCATCTGTCATTCTCATCCATTTTTGAAACTTAACATTGAAAGTTAAAACATTGACTTTGGATATTGGAGAAGATCCGTATCTTCTTGTTAACGTCAAGTGATCATCCGGGCTGCTTCTCAACCTAAACAAAGACCAAATTTGACTTTGATCTCACTCTTGACTAAACATGCATCCAACTCAAATGCATGATTTCAATTTTTTTGTTCAGTAGTAATTTTGTATCATATAAAATTATGTCGTTTTAATTTGATAAATATAAAACAGAGACTAAACAGTTGTAGTTATTATTCTTATAGTTGATACAGATTTTGTTTATTTAAAATCTTCATTTAAATTTTTATTCAAAACTCACTCTAATTTAAGCTCAGTCAAAGTAACTTTAAAAATTAAATTTCCAATAATTAAGTGCATTTATCGTCAAATGTAAAATATATTCAAATTATGTTTGAATTAATTGACCAGACCTAAGCTTAACCTGCATTTTTTTAATAATCATAATATTAAATTGAATGACAGACTGACACTGTTTAGTTTAGGAAGCATTTGAATGGAATTAGATCCAGTGCAGCTAAAGCTATTTGTTGCGAGTCAAAACTATGTAGTTTTGGTAAAGAATTCACTCAAAATGACATAGGGTTATAGTAAAAACGTCAAAACGACGTCGTTTTGGCACTCGCAGCTAATAGCAGCGCTGCACCGAATCTGAATCCGCATTTGAATATATTATTTTTTATAGAAAATTATAGTATAAACTCTGGTTTATCCTGCAAAATGACATAATATATTTTCTAAATATTCCATAAAAATAAATTCTCTTAACATTTTCATATTTTTTTCCATAATTACAATAATCCAAAAACAAGATAAAATAATCCATTCCATATCCACAATCCTAATTTCTTAATAACTGAATAATTAATTTGAATTTATTACATTACCAGAATTATCCCAATACCTATCCATAAACCTAATTTCCCATATTTACATCCATGTCCCTCATCTTCTACATCCCACCACATCAACCCCTTTACACTTCAACTATATAAACTCCCATACACCGTTTCACTTCTTCAAAACCCCACCAAACCCTTCTCCAAGTTCATTCATTCTTTTACACAAAATCTTCTCACAATGTCGGTCAACGCCAAGTCGTGGACATTCCGGTGCGACGACAACGAGGAACAACAAATTGACCACAAAACACAGCCGCTTACTGTTAGAACGGTGCGTTCCATGCTTATGTCTAACATTGACGACTCAGACAAGAGACTTACGATTCCGTTAGCTCACGGAGATCCGTCTGCTTTTCCGTGTTTTCACACGGCACGTGCGGCGGAAGATGCGTTAGTTGACGCCGTTAGATCCGCTAAGTTTAACGGCTATTCCTCCGCCACTGGGCTCATCCAGGCCCGAAGGTATCTCTATTTTTTATTTATTTTTCCATTTTCGCGCTCGATATTTATTATTTGAAATACAAATTCAACTTTTATAAAGAACTTATAATTAATATTGGATATTAGATTCATTTATTTATTTGATTCTATAAATAAAATAGCCGACAGAGGCGGCCGATGCAATGACGAGGATTACTTATCTGCCACGTGGGTGCATAAATATTTCCTTTTTAGTGTCTGGTTTCTTCCGGTGTCATATATTTGAAACAGTCATAAGGCGTAGAATGTCGAAACGATGTCGTTTGACGTTACATGCGTAGAGTGAATCCAGTAATGCAGTGAACATGTGTGTCGAGTCATTCATTTTTTATGAATTTGCTGGCGACAATCTGAATGAGTCTTTATAAAAAGGGTTGGTGCATGTGGGGTTCTTGTTCTTGGATGAAGTGTTTTTGGTCAACATTGTATTTGACAAAATAGCACGTGGAGATATTAATAAGTGCTGCCGCACAAAGCTTGTATCCTAGTGAGTTTCCAGTTTTGGTTTGCTTAAATTTGAAATTATATTATCAATGTTTTGGGGAAGAAAAACTCTTATATTCCGACAGGAATCAATTTGGGATATGAAATTTGGTATGAAGGGTATTTTGGTAAACGGACATTTAGTATGTGATGATATTGTTTGTTGGGCCGTGAATGGGAAGCTTGATTTGGAAATGAGGCCCAGCTCCAGTATTTTGGGAGGCAAAGTTTAGGGGTTGGGAGTTTCCAACTGTTTTTCAAATATATGGTTATAGAGATTTTGATTTTTGATGTATGTGATTCAGGGCAGTGGCTGGGCACTTATCTAGGGATCTTCCGTACGAGCTGACACCCGAGGATGTGTACCTGACTGTAGGATGTACACAGGCTATTGAGATTACTTTGAGGACTTTACAAGCTCTCCGTCCGAAGGCCAACATACTGCTTCCCAAGCCAGGGTATCCGTACTATGAAGTTTGTGCTGAGTTTATAAAGCTTGATGTCAAACATTTCAATCTTCTGCCTGAAAAGGGGTGGGAGGTTGATTTGAACATGGTTGAGACTTTAGTTGATGAGAACACGATGGCTATGGTTCTGATTAATCCGGGTAATCCTTGCGGAAATGTTTTCACATCCCAACATTTGAAAAAGGTAATCATTTGAAAATTTGCAACTAAATTTTATTTTAGTTTTTAGTGATTATTTTTCATTTATTTTTGTTCATGGGTTACTAGGTAGCTGAGTTGGCAAGGAAGCTTGGGATTATGATCATTGCAGATGAGGTTTATGGTCATCTTGTATTTGGATCCACCCCATTTGTGCCTATAGGAAAATTCGGGTCTATAGCCCCTATTCTCACTCTCAGTTCTATTTCCAAAAGATGGGTTGTTCCAGGTTGGAGACTTGGATGGATTGTCACTTCCGATCCCAATGGTGTATTTGAAGAAACTGGGGTACTAATCAAATATTGTTGCAACTTAGTAACTCGACTGTATAGCTTACTGCTGTAGATACAAGTTACAACTATAATATAACTGAGTGTATCCATCGCAGATTGTGAAGGCCTTAAAGAAGCAGTTTGATATAGCTTCAGACCCTGCAACTTTCATTCAGGTATGTGGAGCGCACATTGTGACTGCTAACTTCCTATTGCCATATCGCTCTGTTTTTTGTTCTGTTACTGAACTTGACGCTTTTATTTTTGCATTTCTTAGGGTGCATTGCCGCAAATATTAGAGAAAACAACTGATGAATTTTTTTCCAAGACAAATGATTTACTCAAAGACCACTCCAACATGTGCTATGATAGATTACAGGAGATCCCTTGTATCACTTGCCCTCACAAACCTGAAGGAGGAATGTTTGTCATGGTATGAAAACTTATACAACAAATTATTTTCACGTATCCCATTTTTTCGAAGTTGCAGTAAATTTACACTTGCTTTTCTGCTTCTTTTGTGTGATTTATTTGCAGGCTAAGCTGGATATGTCTCTACTTGAGGACATTGTCGATGACATGGACTTCTGCATGAAGCTGGCAAAAGAAGAATCAGTAATTGCACTTCCAGGTTCAACAACTTTCACTGAAAAACATAAATTATATTATTCTAATAATGCTGCATATTCTGACACAAATATTTCTATTCGCCAGGAATTGTACTGGGAGTGAAAAACTGGCTAAGAATCAGCTTTGGCATTAGCCCAACTACGCTTGAAGACGGCCTTTGCAGGATGAAGATGTTCTGCGAGCGTCACATGAAAAAGCCTTGAATCATAGCTAGCAGAATTGTTAGCTCAGTTTCCATTCAGTCTTTCAGTGTCTTTGTAAGAAATTTCAGTTTATTTCTTAGTAGAGAAGGAATACTGATAGTTCTCTGTGATCAAAAGTTCATTTTTATGGTTGTTAAATTCTGAGCTTTGACATGAATGGTAAATCCAAGATTTCTGCTACTTTTATTTCATATTTCCCATCCATTTAGGGTTGATGGATGGCAAAGTGTTTGCACCCCAACTCCAAGAAAGTCCCTAGTTTGTTCACCTCCAGCTGCATTTTGATCATGCACATTTTGCACGCTAAGCGACGTCTCTTCGAAGGATACATTTGGCTATCAAAGTAGTTGAACGCATCATTGTGATCCTCTTCGCTGTAGTTAGTTCCAACTATAATATGCTTCACACTAGCTGGAACCTGCTCATACAGATGAATGACTACGGAAGAATCCACAAAACTTGCTCCATCTTGGACTAATTGGCTCATATTGTTGCGGCCACTGTCGAAACTTAAACCAAAGTTGTTGATGACACTGACTGATGGATCAGTAGTTGATGTTGCACCCATTTGTGCTGCCTTTTGTAGTAGAGCAGTGGCAGACATGTTTGTAGAGGCATTTGATGTCTGGTGGAGTTGATTTTGATTGGTGTATAACGAAGGATTATAGAGTTCAGATGAGTACTTGACTAGAGGGCCACTCTGATCATGGAAAATATTGTTGGGGTCGAAATGTTGCCCTAGTCGTGCCATATGTGCAGATCCATGGATCATGTTCCATAATGGAAGTCTTGAAGATGTCCTCATAGGATCAATTATTGATTCCTCGTTTTCATTGTTGGTTGATGGTATCAAAGGCTTATATATTGAGTTGAACTGATGATGATGTTGTCCCATGGTGGTCTGCAACATTGAACTAATTCCATTGATATTGTTCATGTTGTTGGATAATGTTGTAAATCCATTGTTGCTGCTAACATTTGAGGCTGTGACTCTCGCACTCTCCTCAGCTAAGGCATCACAAAATGCTCTATGTGTGACGAAACTGTCCCTCCTGGTCCAAATCAAGAACAATACACTTATGTTTTACTGATGTGGATACCGAGGTAGAAATTTTGTTTTTTGTTTTTCTTAAAGCAGATACACAAGCAAACAATAAGTTCATTCCTCAAACCTTGAAAATAGGGTTCCACAGTCACATTTGTACTCCCTGGTACCACAGGTCTTTGAATGAGCTTTCCAGTCACTTTGCACCGCATACCGCTTTGAGCACTTCTCGCATTTCCATTTCTTCTCACCGTGCTTTCTACAAAAGTGCTTCTTGATGCCAGTGAGATCACCAAGAGCCCTAGATGGATGGTGGTGTACGCATGTGTTCTCTGGGCAGACATATACTCGCTTTTTAGGTTCATTGCTGCTCCTTTGCTTTAGCTTCCATGGAAGGTTGTGACCCCTCCTGTGGAGCTGCAAGTTTTGGTCTCTTTGGAAACCCTTACCACATATCTCACACAAGAATCTATTTGTGGCCATTAATGTTCTTGGGGATAGAGCTATGACCTCAGCTCAGGATCTAATTTATTATCAACAAAAAAGCTTATCAACTGGCGTCAAGTTATAAATCATCAGAACTTGATCTCTCTGAAGCTGAATAGGGAGATAACAACATTTTATATACTTGCCTGGAGTGCCAGGGAGATTACGCTTTTTCTTGATGATGGAAGGGAGGTTTGTAGTTGTGGTGGTGGATCCATCTATTAGCGTTGGTGCGAAGCCACTTGAAATTGCATCCTCAGTTGACATGATTGATAGTTTTTTTGTCTTCAACACTTGATCCAAATCTCTCTCTATATCCAACAATTAACTTGGACCCTATCAAACAGAGTTTTGATGTATATATATCCTGCACTTTCTAGAGGCTTTCAGTTGATAGAACTGCGAGAGGATGTGGATGTTGATAAATCTTGCTCTATGTAGATTTATCCTTATAGAGAGATGTTAGATAGTAAGGGCACAAGCACAAGGAGAGGGTACTGTTGTAAATTAGGCATTTTGCATGGCTTTAGAAATCACAGCTTTAACCAATTCGATAATGGGGAACTAACTCGTTAATAACAACAACATAAATATTATCTCTCTTCAACAATCTAGTATTGGGGTTTGTGTAACTGCAAAATAGTTTATTCGTTGATCTCACATAAGTGAGATGACCTAGGTAAAGAAACAACAATGAAAATTTACAAAATTCGCACTTGTGAGCCTCTGTGCACTTTCCGTATCGATGCAAATGATCACATCATAATTTGTTTCCAGGGTTCGTACTCATAACCTAATTATTTCGTATGTGACTATTTTGCTAATGGATTTTTCTCTCCAGTATTTACTCTCCACTGATCTCCATGTATGTTATCAACAAGACACTATATAATATACCATATAATGGATGATAAAAGCTAGGGCGCAATTTTAGCTGTTTTAATATCAATCTTTTTTGATATCATTAGCCTCATACAACTTATCATTAACCTAATCACTTTGTTCTGATTTTATTAATCAGGAGAATCAATGTCTATTAATATCAATCTTTACAGGGTATCAAAACAATTGATTACAGCACTAGTTATTTTTTGTGGGTATCGTTGTCGAGTGTCGACAGCCCACTGATACACCAATTGGGAAAAGATTCATAAAGAAAATGAGCTATGAGCTAGGGCTACTACCTCTCTCAACAACTGAAGATCAGATGCCGGATGCGATGTAGATAATATCATTAAGATAATTTTATGACATGCACGGGACTTGAAATAACAATATAATTCCGCATGGTCAAGTGTCATTAGATCAAGTTATAGTAAGATCCAAAAGATAGGACGAATTTACACTCATAATTAGAACCAAAAGCGAATAAGCGTCCTGATGACCGTGTTCTTCCTCTTCATTCTAGAGTCTAGTCTACCATACCCCAGGGTATGTTACCTATGACAACTGCAATATCTTGATTCAAAATATTGGAATCATATGGACATGTACATCTGCTTTTGTAAGTTGAAAAATCATATCGTATATCCCAATCAATTAGAAAAAATGTATACATTTAGGTATCGTGCTATGCTAAAAAGCCGGAGGGATGGTCCGGATGGACATCAACATCATGCAGACAGAAGGCTGTGAATTTTGGGAAATGTATGAGTCGCGTGCTGACTTTTTACTGCCAAAATGAAAACCCTAATAATCATAATCTAATCATGTTTTATTTCTTTAATCTTTTCACCCTGCTTTTTTGATGGTTTCTTTTTTGTTTTGTACTTTAGCGGCTAACATCTAATGACTGCAGAATATTCTCTCCACCCCGACCAGCACACACCCAAAGACTCCAACTTTTAAAGCCTGTTTCCCTTTAAAAGAGAGTAATTAAGTACTTTTAAAACCCTATTGACCATCTAAAAATAATTGAGAACTAGAAAATTTAGAAACGCATGTCCTTAAGTTGTTGTTGGTTTAGGGTTGAAACACAGTATGTCTACGTAGGGAAAAGCAATCTGTTGTCGCCAAGGTTTGTCTGTTTTTCTTATCAGTATTGTCACACGCTGAAGGATTTTACCTACATGCATGAACATGAACTAGTACATAAACTACATGATTGACATGTTGACTACACTTGTACAAAAATGACTACAAAAGATTGGAAATGGTGATCCAGACCATTTCACCCAAGTACTCTTAAATGTCATGCATGAAAGATGGAGAATACTGTAGAAAAGTTGACTTCTGTGACCACTTCGACTTTTAGAGTTAATCTGATTAGAGTACACTAGTACTCTCTGCACAGTACAACCTGTGCTATCTGATGTCAAATTGCATGCCGTTGGAAATTGCATTATATTTACAAATGTCATGCCTTAAGATTTTGACATATTTGACAGAATGCCAGTGACTTATTATCTCGCAAAGATGCCCCTTCTAAATTTTGTTTCGTCTCTCGTGTTCCTAAACCTGCAACATAAAAAATTGTAAGCACATTATCTACCAATAAAATCACACCAACACTCAAAATAAGGAAAATTGAAGCGTTGGGAAATCATAGTTATAAAAAATTGTGACTGCATTCTCTAGTTTATTATTTGGTGATTCTAAGAACACTTTGAAACTCACGGTCTTTGTTTTGAATAGGCTTGTGAGTTGTTTGTAACCCAATTTGTCAATCATGTTCATCTTCACTGATAAACTTAAAGTGACCTGAATAAGCAAAATTCAAACACCAACAATTAAAAGATGCAAGCTAAATTAATAACTAACAAATTCAGAATCTTGCAATCCATTTTAAAAAATGTCCATCAACTAAGTACCTCTATTTGTAAAGTTGATATTACCAATGCATAAAAAAAACTTAAACTAATATGATGTAAATGGGGTATATACGACATATAAGATTATATGTATCCTTTGCATCATAATTATAAACATACCAATATTTGACATGCTATTTTATGATTTTTGCTTGATGATATATGATGATTGACTTTTTCATTCCATACCATCAAATGAACTATATTTACACATTAAAAAAACTTACTGAAAACTTTCAGCAAAGGGCTAAGCAAATTCAAGAAAGAGAAGCGATCAGATATCTTCAATCAATCTTGCAATTAAGTATTGTCATTGTTGTCTTCGGGTCGCCATTTCCTTAACGAAAGACATCAACTAAGTTAATAAGAAATATGAGAAAGCTTTGGAAAGTTATAGTTGCTGAACAAAAAACAATAAGTTAAAAGGAATTCGGATTACTCATCAATTTTAAGTTAAACAAAACCATGGCAATTTCCAAAACTAAGCAGTCATCAATTCGGATTGATCCTATATTGACTTTTTCATTTCAAAACTGTTTGAAAGTATGCTAGACAATTAAAAGAACCGGATTGAATTTACACAGAAATTAAGATAATAATGAAAGTACCAATCTGAATGATAGTATTAATTAAATGTAGAAAAGATGATAGTATCTGTAAGCGGTTAAATCCAGTCAGCGGTTAATTCCGTGTGATTGGAATGTTAGTTTCCAGCCGGCGATTAATTCCGTGGCAGTTAATTGGCGCGGTTAACATGCGACACCACCAGAGAGACGTCGGCTAACTGAAACGCAGGAATAAACAAAGACGGTGAACCATATTAAATTGAAAGATGAAAACAAAACAAACGACAAAAGCTTTAAGGATTTGGATGTTTGTTACCATTAAACGACTCAGTTCATGGAAGAGTTTTTGAATCGGAAATTTGATTGACTCAATTCTTACCAAATCTTTGGAGTGGTTGGATTGAGAGAATTGCATACCAATCTATGCGATTGCAAGATTTAGTCTGACTTTGCTAAAGCCATCAGAGAACGACAGTTATGTTGTTGTTGGTAGCCAAACCCTAATCCAAAAAATCATCTACTCGACATCCAATTTCATTCAATTAATCATCTATGGCTCGAGGTTGATCGGAAAGAGATAAAAGAAACAGGAATGGAGTGAAGCAGATTAGATTATTAGATCCGTTCGGGTTCCTCTGCTTGATGACAGGGGCGGCTCAAGGCCATATGTGGCCTGAGGCGAATTATTTTCATGTGGCCTTTGTGTTAGTTTTAAATAAAAATTTAAGAAATTTTACATGCATTATTTGTGTTAGTTTTAAAAATAAAATTGATTAAACATTTTTGTTTGACTATTTTGAAAGATTTTTTTAAAATTAAATACAAAAATGAGTGCCATCTGATTAAGCATATTATTCCGGGGTAAGAACATAAAATAATCATTGAATTGTATCTAGTCTTCGACTTTACGATTTAACATAACAAAAGAATAGTAATGGTCGAAAATGGGTAAGATCAAGGAAGACCACACGTTTACTTAATAAGAGAAAACATAATCTCAATCACTGATTTAAATAATTTGAAGATTGAGATAAAAATAGTTTTTTTAATTAAATTTGCAGAAAACCTATATAGATATATAGATTACGGATTAGGTTCAAATGAGACATTTATAAATGTGTGAAACCGTAAGACACCATCTCATCCATTCATTTTATTAAATCTAACGAATGAGATTTAAAACCACTTTTTTCAACCTCCCCGTGTTTTGCGCACACTTGTTTCTCAATTTAATTAAAAATGAATTAATCACAACCGTTAAATTATTAAAATCAACGTTTAAGATCATGTCTCGGCATTTCACAAAATTTTTTTTTTCTCACAAGAACCCAACCTTATAAATTACAAGGTATAAACGTCCCACATGAGTTTATTATATACAATTAAATCAACATTTATTTTAAAATCATAGTTATTCACTTCATATAAAACAAGATTTCAAATGCTATCTGTACATGATTTCACATTTTCATTCCTTTTATCCAGTAATCAATAATAATGAATTACTGATTAATTGAAAGAGGCCTACTTAAATTATTTTGAGGCCTACTTTAAAATAAATTTGTGGCCTTATTTTTTTAATGTTTGTATGTAATTTTTTTCTTGTGAAGTGTGGCCTGAGGCCTTCGCCTCAGAGGCCTCATGGTAAAGCCGGCCCTGCTTGATGAGATCCGAAACGGAACGACGTGATAAGAGGATGAGATAATATCACTCCTTTATTTTCAACAATATGACGTTTTTGTCCCTTAAATATATGTTTATCTTTACTTCAATTTTATTTATTAAAGGGTATTTTTGGATTGAGAAATGTGGCTTCAAAAACCGTCAATACAGGGGTTTGTGTTTTAAATATAGTAGAGATAATATATTTTTCATGCCAATTGTGAATTGCCAACCCTCTTCTGGCAACAAGACAATGTCAACTAATAAATCTTTTTATGTTTAATAGGCCATGACACAGCAAAACATTCTTTCATGGATTTGCAATGATCATTTAATATAATATGCTTCAAATTCCTCCTAACAATTACCTCAAAATAAGCTGAAGTGTCAATCAAAAGAAGGTAGCTTTCTTTAGAATTTCCTTATTCCCTGCGACAATTTTCTGTTTCTCATTCCGAATTCCTCTATTTAAGCTTCGTTTTTCTCTTCTTTATCCTAACTTTTTCCTCATTTACTATTCTCTTCTTTGTCATGCATAAATGAAATTGATACGGTGATCATCATATATATTCATTTACATAAGTGGTGCATTTAGCCTTGCTTCTTAGGGTTACAAGTTTGTCGAACAAGAAAATGGATAATGCCCTGATGGGATTGCCTGTTGGATTTCGATTCCATCCGAGTGATGAAGAAATAGTTCTCCACTACTTGATACCAAAAGCTATGGACTGCAATTTCAAAGTTGCAGTTATCACACTACGCCAGAAATATACTTTCGCGACAGGCCCAAACGAGTCGCTAATGATCTAAGTTAGTCGCTTATGGACTTTTCTGACTGACTGTTAGTCGCATATAGTAAGTCGCCTAACCCCTGTCGCCAGAGATGTTATGCGACTAACTCAATTGGAGTTAGTTACATATGATATCAGTATTAAGCGACACACTTTTTACACTTGTCACGTAAAATTTTGGGTAACTGTCTACATTTTTCATTTTATTTTATTAATAATTAACCAAATTTATAATTGTATAAAAAATTATATTTGTAAATAATACTCAATATACCAAAAATAACAAATATTTTTATTCACTAATTATAAATTACAAATTGCATTAAATACGCAATTACATCAGGTACTACATTCTATATCAAATTATTACAAGAAATGCAAGATCAAAGAAGCTCTTCCACTCTTCATCCAATCTTTAGACATAGGTTGAAAATGGCCGCGTTGTCTTCTACTTTACATACTCAATCATGATCTTCTCATAATCTGGCACCTACAAGAACCATTAAATGATTTGAAAGATATTCATTCTTTCCAAAGCAAGAAAAATTCATAAGATCCGTATGATACTCACTGTTATCTCAGCATAACTCCTCTCTGTCTTCGCCCGCCACAATTTCTATGTGCTGAAAAAGGGGCTCCCAACAGAAACTCAGCCGGTGACCTAACTGTTTTGACAAAGTATTTTGTATTAGTGTGAAAATAATAAATTGGAAGCTTCATACAAATTCATGCTCACTACCAAGATCTCACCAAAAAAGTACTGGATCTTCCATTCACATTACATACCAATTCAAAAACAACTAAACACACAAATAATTAAAATATGTATCAGTTCGCACCTGAGTCACAGATCTCCTTGAGTTTCTTGAGATTTAGTTTGGCATTCCCACCGACTGCTCTAACTCCGTCGACGAGGGAACAGACAGGGAACGCAGCTGCATCCTTTCTTGAATCTCACCCAAACTTCGTTTTCTTGGACCCATACTGAACAAAAAAACATCCAACCATCAGATCTAAAATTTGATAACTTAAAACTGAAAATTGGAAAACTAAAACCCTAAATGAAATCGTGTAGAGGAGATGGTGATACCTAAGCAAAACGCAACGGAGGATGTGCTTCGGAGCAGCGTCGGTCGGAGCATCCGATCTGTCGGACAAAGAAGCTGCGAAGGGAACCGCAACATCTTCGCATCGGAGCGCTGCAGGGTCGGAGCGGCGCAGGTAGTTTTGTAAAGGGAGGTGCTGATGGAGGGGACTTGGTGGAAGAGGCTTGGCGGAAGAGGTGCGGATGGAGGAGGCTTGACGGAAGAGACGCTGATGGAGGAGAGGCTTGGAGGAAGAGGCTTGGAGGAAGAGGCGTTGATGGAGGCTTGAAGGAAGATACGCTGATGAAGGTTTGGAGGATATCACCATAACTTAGTGTATTTTAGGGTTTGGAGATCAACGGTGGAGATTCATTCGTTAAAATTCATTTTTGCCTCTTTTACTTTCATTTCCCCCTTCTTCTTATTATGATGATGTGGCCAAAGGTGATAGGTTAATAAAAGTTCACTAGAATAATAATCTCTACCCTTTATTCAACTCTTAATCCTAACCCTTGATTCAAACTTTACAAAAAATAGAAATAAAATTAATCAAACCAATCAAAATATACAAGAAATGGAAATAAAATTAATTAAACCAATCAAAATATACAAGAAATGGAAATAAAATTTATTAAATCAATCAACACTAAAAGAAATGGAAACAAAATTATTTAAATCAGATTACGTTATATTCGTACTCTAGCTGTAGATTTTTGATATTCTCATTGTTATTTTTTCATGAATATTTATTTATTTATGGTAATCAAATTTTAAAACGGGTACACATTTTCTTTTTTATTTGATTTCAAATTTTCATGTCAAAGAGTCGTACGTAGTATTTCAAATTTTAAAATATGAATATCATTACATGTGTTAATACAAAAATATAAATGTTTTGTTTGACCCTAAATGTGCTAATAAAGAAATCAAAAAGCACTAAATATTAAAATATATAAAATTCTGCATGAGAAAATATCAAAAATCAAATGCAAAAAGATCCCTAAACCCTTAGACATCTAAATCCTTGTTAAAAGTATTGATCAAATGAGTACAACATCCTCAAAATCCTAAACCATATACCTTATACCCTATACTCTAACTCCAAACCTTAAGGATGTAAATACATCCCTAAACCATATAATCTATATTCTAAACCTCAAACCCCAATGATGTAAATCAACATCACTAAATCATATAATCGGTATTCTAAATCCTTACATCCTAAATGATGCATGTTGGAGCTCTAGAAATGATTGTGCTAATTACTTTAGTATTTGTCCATACTAATGCTTTACGTGTTACAATCATCGGGTGGACTTGTGCAATCATCAATCTTGCCGTGTTTTTATCCACCAAATCAAATTTATAGCCCCAACATATATATGCTCAATTTAATATTCAACAAGTAGAATATATTGTTAAAAGGGAGTTAGATATGTCGTTAGGGAGATTAATAAAAGTTTATAAAGTGTTCACTAGTTGTGTTCTCATCTAAATCAACTTCAACCATTTGTATAAACTTGTACAACTCATTTAAGATTTGTCAGTTGTCAATGTACTTTCAGACCAAAAGCGACGAACTTGACGCACTCGAAAATTTTAGTCACAAAACCGACCTTTTCTGACACATTTCGTGTTGTCGCATGAAGTTTAGTCGCATGTAACTTCATAGGCGACCAATTTACGTGTGTCGCAAAAGGTTAGTCACTAAAGGTGTTAATGGCGACAAACAAATATTATGTGTCACAAAAGTTAGCTCTAGCGACTAAATTTTATGCGACTTCGTCAAAATTTGTCGCTTTTCTATCATTCTGGCGTAGTGTCAGTGAAGCTGATTTCAATAAGTGCGAGCCTTGGCACTTACCGAGTAAAGTTCAACCCCCATACTTCGATTCACTAATTCTTTGCTTTTAAACCAGAAGTTCA
This sequence comes from Sedum album, assembly GCA_006409495.1. Lineage (NCBI taxonomy): Eukaryota > Viridiplantae > Streptophyta > Magnoliopsida > Saxifragales > Crassulaceae > Sedum > Sedum album. The sequence goes on from QZGG01000457.1 coordinate 96,600, forward strand.
AAAACCATGTTCCATAGTTTTTTCTCTTCTATTTATACAGAAATAGATTACTTGGGAGACACTGAGCGATTCTACTATTGGAAGAGGGACTGGAAATATCCAACTGGAATTAGAACCAACCGAGCAACGAAGGCTGGATACTGGAAGGCAACTGGAAAGGATAAAGAAATTTACATAGGGGTAGGGGGCGGAAGGGAGATGGTTGGGATCAAGAAGACTTTAGTTTTCTACACAGGAAGGGCTCCAAGGGGAGAGAAGACAAATTGGGTCATGCATGAATACAGACTCATCCCCCAATTCTGCCAAATCCCTAAGGTAAAATTATATATATCTTTTTAAAATGTTATTCCAAGTCCATAAACAGAACATGATCCTTGTGACTTGCACGACCCTTGTCTTTCATATATTTTGTAGCTGACAAAAATAATCAATCATGTTTAAGAAAAAGAAATAAAAATAACGTTTGAGGTATCAGTTACTATTCCTGCGATAATCTCTTGTATTATTGCAGAATGAAGAATGGGTGGTTTCTAGGGTTTTCCATAAGAGCACAGGTGATGGATCAAATGGTGACATGCATGATGCAAGAATCGCTAGTGGAAACTCCAATATGTTTTCACCTTTTCAAAGATCAGCGTCCCACTCAACTGTTGAGTTACTAATCAAGGATGAACTTGTATCACTTCCACCTCTTCTTGAACATCCTTCAACTTCTACTTATCGACATGATACTGATCACCAGCTTAACATATACACTGATACATCAATAATCCAAACACCCATTTCTTACAAATACGAGTACCTTATCCAGGATAAGAGTGGTGCAGATTTAATGATGGAGGATTACTTGAGTGCAGAACTAGGCTCAATGCCAGACCCGTCCAATGTGTGGAATTACTAAACGTCAATGGAAGCTCAAATTATATGCCACACAGAGCTATACCATTTGAATTGCGAAGAAAATAGAAAATTACATATGGTTTTAGGTCAAATGTGTATTAATTTACAGTAAATATGTACCTAGTTCAGTATATGTACTAATGTTCATTTATTGCATAAAATATAATGCGTAAATAAAAGTTTACTTGTTTGCACCTGAAGAAGACCCAAGTTGTTTAGTCATGAACTCTTCCTTGGCACATACAAGTACTAACTACTACTCAGTTATGGAATATGTGTCTGACTTTCAGCATTAAAATAAAAAGTCAATATCGATAAACATTCTCTAATGGAACTAATTTAATAGTTCCCAAGTTGACATACGAAATCAAAACTAAAAATTATAGAGAAAATGTTAGATACTCAAAAATTCCTTCTAAATCAAAATTAGGTTAGTTACAACCATGTTTCATATATTAGCTAGAAAAATGTAGGTCAACAGATGATAGGTGTTACATGGAATTATCAAACATGTTAGCACGTCCACATGAAATTAACTATGCCTTCATGACGATTTGATCTAAATTTTCCAATATATATTTGATTAATGGCTGTTAAATGTCAATGCAATCTTGTATTAGCAAACTCTAATGAGCCACATAGGCACATATCCCTTGTGATATATGATAAAAATCAATCATATAGATTATGTGACGTTCTACATACATAGTACTTAGACATCTAACTATAAGTTAATTAGGGATTATCTTTTCTAAGACATATACACCTGGTCCCTGCAAAACTATTTATCAATTCAACTTGTCGGGCATCATTCTGATTAGTAGTCTAATGATTATTTCACTTAAGAAAAGATTAGCAACACCTAAGCATACGAGAAGATCGCATTGTCATAACAACAATCTAGTAATCTTGCAACGTATCCAACATTAGTACATACACTAATTTTATGGGTTAATTTTAGTACTAATAAACATTTCCAGTGCCTTGCATGGAATTGCTTGCACACTACAATTGTGATGTTTATATTACATCGACAAATTTGTTATTCTTAAATTATGTTTACTCAGCTGCCATTTGGATCAGCAACTCATCGTAAATCGTGCAGCTGTAGATTCCAAATTGGGCTTGTATTAAAAGGGCTCAAACTTTGGGCCCAACTAATGTTTGACCGTCAAAGAAAGACTCGAAACGCAGCGTTTCATCCACAGTTGAAAGAAATTGATAAAATGATTTCCAGCAGTAAAAGAAAATATTAAAGAAATACACAAACTCACATTCTCCGATTCGTCGTACGTCGGCGCTTGCGGCTCCGACTCAGAGACTCTCAGGTAACGACGATCTGTTAAATTCCGTAATTTCACTGATTAGCTTCTTTTTATTGTTTATATTTTTGTATTTATTTTGGTCTTGTTTGATTTTTTGTCGATTCTTTGGTTAGTAGAAATTAGGGTTTTGAACTGAGAGGAAAGTAGGTTTTTTTATCGATTTACACCTGGAAGAACTTTGGAAGTTATGAATGTGTGGATCATTTTGTGTTATGTTAGTAAATTGCTGTTGCTGAGGAGATATATTTGAATTTTATTGTAGGCATTGTGAGAGGAGGATCGATGCAGAAGGATTCGAAGAAAAAATGTAATTCGGCGTCTCATAAGAAGTTGAAGAATAATGCTAAGAGTAGGGTAGATGAACTTCAGGGTATGCTTGCTAATCTTCAATATGCTCGAAAGGGAGGTCAGGATGAAACTATACGTGCGATAGAAGAGGAGGTTAATTCGATGCTGGTGAATTGGAAGACTGAGCTTAATGAGACATCCTCGACTTCTTCATTACAGGTTTGTGTTTGTGTTGTAAGGTTTTACTAACTTATAAAATTAAAGGGTATTGTGGTTGAGCTGTAATGATCTGTAGGGAACTGGAAGCAATTTGGCGTTGGACTCCGAGGAAATTATGCGACTAATTAGACTAAGTGATGAGGAGGATGATGCAACTAGTCCATTAGATAAGACAAAAGCGCAGAAGTATTTAGACGATGGTCAGCATCTGCCACAAGACAATGAAACTTTCTTATTCCTAAATCAGGTACCTCTTTCTTGTTCTCTGAGCGTCATACGATTTTGCCTCTTTTCATATTTTGCGATATGAATCATAATTTGAAACCAAGAGGTGTGTGCCAGTGCATGTACTCCTACCACGTCTTCTTTGTAAGTAAACATGGTTAGATTTAATGCTGTCTTTTTTCAGGATCCATCCACAAACTATATTCCGAAAGGATTTGAAGGATTAAATCATATAACTACGACCATACATGATCCAGTGTCAGAGAACCTGAAGACAAATTCACGTGCGCAGTATGGTGATTTTCATATGCAGCCAAATGCTGATGCCAAAATTTGCATCCCATCTAACGGTTTGGATCAAAACTTAGAGAATATGTTGCAAGAATTTAGCAGTTATGACTTACCAGCCAGACACCATCCTACCCCTGCTGCTTTGTTTCTTTTTAAGTGTGCCTTGTGGGATTGTTCTAGACCTCCACAAACCTTAGATCATGTTTACTGTAGTAACATCCATGCTGATCTTGCTTTGAAAGAAGGAGCAGCTGATATGGGCCCAGTTCTTAGACCTGGGGGTATAAACCTGAAAGATAATGTACTTATTGATGTGCTGAAAGGAAAGATACAAGGTAAAGAAGTGGGAATTCCTGAATGCGATGGAGCGGTATCTACTAGATCTCCGTGGAATGCTCCAGGTCAGTTAGTTGTCTGCAAAATTTGCATTTTTATTTAAAGGCAGTGAATTTACTCCAAACTGAGGATGCCAAGATTGATTATTTATTGCCGTCATTCAGTTTGTAAAATGAAAATATTCATGATCTATTTCTTTCACTGCTGCAGATTTGTTTGATATCTCGCTTTTGGAAGGGGAAACAATTCGAGAATGGCTCTTCTTTGACAAGCCTCGTAAGGCATTTGAAATTGGAAACAGAAAGCAAAGATCCCTTCCAGATTATAACGGACGCGGTTGGCATGAGTCGAGAAAACAAATTCTGAAGGATGGATTGAAGCGATCTTACTACATGGATCCACAACCTGCTATGCATCTTGAATGGCATTTGTTTGAATACGGACTTAACCAATGTGATACATTTGCCTTATACAGATTAGAACTCAAATTGGTTGATGGTAAAAAGAAGTGGAAGGGGAAAGCAGCAAAAGATCCAGTTGCTACACTGCAGATGCAGATGGGGAAGCTAACAGCTGATACACCTCCAGAGACGACAGTATCTACTCCTGTGAGCATGAGCGAGTCTAGCAAGGCGTTTGATGGATGCAGTCCCAGTGCTAACCAAGTGACTTCAACGGCTGGCACAACAAAAGATGTAAACGGTGACAGATCTCATGAATATGTTCACATTCTTACCGACTGCAAGTACAAGAGAACTTAAGAGCAGGGGTCACTCTACAACAGTAAATACTTTTAGTTGCAGTTAATCTTTTTGATTGACCATCAGCTGATGAATGATAGGTCTTGAATTGCTTCTGGCATGTTGGTTGTCTCTATTTTGTGTAATGCAGTGTCAGAGCTGGTCAATGGTCACCTGCTATGTGATTAGTGCCATATATATCATCATGACTTTAATTTAACATGCCTATTTATCTGTGGTGGAATATGGTACTCAACAGGTTGCTTAGATCCGTTGAAGGGGCAGCTTGCCACAGCATTAGGAATGGTGAAGTGGTTTGTCCTGCTGTAAAGTGTCCTATGTTGCTCATGCATACAAATATTGACACTTGTAATTCTGTAGTGGCTCCACCCGCTGTTCCCATATGCGTATATATTTGCACGAGCTAAAAAGTATGTGTATTTGTAGCAGGTGAGAGTAACTACCCTAGTCTTACGAAGGAACATGAAGGAAATTGTGGGCAATGGACGCTGAGCATCATAGCTAGGATATTATGGACAGCAGTTAGCTTCATTCCAATACAGAAATTAGGATGCCTAGAAAATCAGGTCGCTAGACAATGTAACCAAAGACATGTTGGAGTCAAGTTGCATCTCGTTGAAGGTTGCGCTCCTACAACATATTGCGTACTAGGGTATGAACTTGCACAGAATGCAGCTTGATTTGCCCATTTTTATTATAATACAACCTAATACAGATTACAGCAAGCTGTAAGATATAACACAACCAAGTACATTGTTGATACATTATGTTCACATGTATTAGCCTTTATTTAAGGGTGGCATATGAATAAAGCTCATCCTGGTTGTGTATTCTAGAGCTTTGTTGCTCCTGAAGACGACGCCCAAGAGTTTGCTTCAACCCAGTCAAAAGCAATAGGGCCTAAGAACGCATCAGGTATGCCAAATGAGCTGACCAGTGAGAGTGCATGTGGTCGCAGTTCGCTGCACAGTTTAGTGACCTCATTTCGGACTGCAGCAGCAACCTCCAATGTCAAGTATCCATAGCGAAGGAATGAGGTATCCTCTTCAATGCTTACTAAAGCATACACTGATCGTAACAAGCCTAAGATATCCTACAAAAATAAGATCAAGGTGAAAAGAGGTTTTTAGTATGCTACATTACGCAAAGCCGTTATAGACGTACTGTGGAGTCTATATTCCCATTTTGCATGCTATAGCAGTAAAACTGATTGCGAATGTTTTACCTTCATTGGACCGGCAGGTAAGCCAGCTTCAGCTTCAAGAAAATACTGGAAAATTGCTCGCTCAGAAAATGCGCGACCCAAATCCTCAGCCAATACATAACTCTGACACAAAAATGGAAAGGACAGAAGATGTGAAAGATCTTATACATAGGAAATCTATGATCAGGCATGAAGGAAATTTATTCTTACCGACAGGAATGCATATTCCCTGCTTCTTCCTTTGGTTAATTGTTGTGACACTTCACCAGCAAACCGATTCAGCAAATCTCTCTCTCGTAAGCACAATATATCATTCTGTATCAAGCAAACTATAAGCTGTTTCTTCCTTCACTAGCTCACTTATTTATAAAGCTTCTTAAAAATTCACCTGAAACTGACTGCTCCTGAGAGTGGAACTGGTAACAGAAGATGGTATCACAGGTTGAGGCTTGTTCATATGTTCTAACCCCAACCCTTCAAGAGGTACTTTCTTCTTCCTAGCTGTAACAAATTCTGCGAATAGCGCTTTGCTCACCTGTTATAACAGAGGATTTTAGTAGTCAGTCATAGACGTCCACATGCATATTTAAAGACAATGCTTCCCACGCTAAGAAGTAAAATGTTCAGAACAGTGTATTCTGGCATTCCTAAATAAGGAACGTATATATAAGTGATCACCTGTTGCATCAGAACATTATTATCCCCCTCAAATGTCAGCTGAACATCATATTCACTTTTCAAATGACCGATGCGATTTTCAGTCTTCAGACCTTGACCTCCACAAGCCTCACGACACTCCTGTGAAATGAGTTGCACGACTGTCAACCAAAATGCTTAATGAGATAAACGGACTTAAGAAGGTTTATCACCTGAAGTGTGCGCATGTTATGCCACGAGAAAGTCGCTTTGAATGCACTAGATACAACATGTAAAATTTTGCTTGTTTGGGGAGTCCTCGTCCAGTATATAGTTTTTAAGCGATTTCCAAAGATACTCATCGCATAGCTGCAGAACATAACAACATGAGTTCAAGACAAATAGGGATTCAGTACCATGCTACTGCCTATTACGAAACTAAACCTCAATTTTTTTGTGGTATATATAAACATTAACCTATTTATAAATATATATACAAACACCTTCAAAGTTATCGATGTAAAAACAGAAGAAACCATGCTACCAGAAATTTGTTTGGAAGAAAACAAATAGTTGTACCCACAGAAAACACATTATAAGTATGGTTTTAATTTTGAGTAGATGACAGCCTACATTTCTAAAATGGACAAGATCATGCAGTTTAGGTCATTTGAAGAATATGTAAATACGACTTACGATTTAGCTAGAAGAGGCAAAAGCCTTCTCTGATGGCTTGGATAATCCAGCAGCAAGATTTCAGGTTCATTTGGCGCAACAGAAAATGCACGCCGTGTTAGAGAATATCTAATGGCGATTGCCAAACCAACCTGAAAAAATGTTAAGTCGAACATTAATGTCCAGTAGCATGGTTGCATAAATTTTAGAATGGCTTCGAAGCGCTGCACTACAAACTAAATAATCTATATCATTGTACCTTTGATTGGTAGATTGAGTTAACTGCAATGGTCACACGACCTGATGTCAATGGTGCCATGAAAGCTCCAAATCTCTAAAAGAATTAATTAAAAGTTAAGCATTTCCTTGAAAATGAAATCTTCAGTTATGTATATGTTGATCCATTTACCCTCATTCTTTACATCTTTAAGCTTTATAAAATACCTGATCCGGATCTTTTATTGCGCTGAGATATTGACCATCAGGTGAAACATCAGCTACTAAATTCAAAATATTCTCCCTGGGTATGCGGACATTGTCAAACCTGACAACAATGTAAGGGACTTTTCACAGTAAGAACTTGATGAAATAATTTCTTAATATTTTCCCAGTCATGTACTGTTTAAGAAAAGAATGAACTAATTCTTACCAAATGCGACCGTTGTCAACACCATTTAAGCCAATTTTATGTCCACAATCTGCTATGCGAATGTTTGGACAAATGTTGCCATCTTCATCTCTCAGTTGAGCTATGAATGCGTGAACTCCTTCATTTTTCCCATTTATATTTAGTTGAGAGAAAACAACGGTGTGCGTCGCATGCTTCAAATTACACAAGAGGCAAGAGAGTAGTTCAGCAACAACAATAGAGTTAAAAAGTTTTCAGGTAGAATAGCTTTTGGACTTCACTGCCAGAAATGATATCAACAAAAACATCAATCAGATACTCACATTAGCTGCCCCTCCAATCCAGTATTTCTGCGCCGATTCACATGGAGTGTTAATCACGAACTCCTTGGTGCGTGCATCATAAGTGGTAACAGTTTCTATCCCTCTAACCTGAACATCAAACCATCACAAAACAATTAAGCACTCACACTGGCATTTTTGAAAAAAATTCCACCATTCAAAACTTGTTATGAATTATGATCACACACATTGCTTCCGTGTCCTAACTCAGTCATCGCGAAACATCCTTTTATTTTGTAAGTCTCCGTATCCCTCAACCATTTGGTATGATGGCGCTCGGTGCCAAAAAACTGAACCGCGCCACCCCTGATCCAACAATTGTTATAAACTCAACATCAACAATCCAAATTCCAAATACTCATTTTGTCAAAGTCAATGATTTGAATCAAAACTCAAGCACAGGGTAAGATCATAATACCATAGGAAGAAATGCACTCCAAGCTTAATAGAAAGCGAGTGATCATAAAGTCCAATAACCTCCAACAAAGCAAACTTCCTCATCTCCAACTCAATCCCATCCCCAGTAAGCCATCCATCAAACACGCCTCTTTCCAACATATACTCAATCCGCTTCATCGTCACCTCCCTCTGCTGCTCCATACTCTGATTATAATCCGGCTGCACAAACACTTTCCCTCCCAAATTCCTAGGGCAAAAACACTTCCCTTGCATAATCAAACTAAAAAGCCAATCCCTATCCTCTAGATTATGCTCGTCTAATATCTTCCGCATCTCAGCCGTGTCGAACGCGAATCGCGACTCGGATACCTCCGGCGCAACATAGCTAAGACATGGAGATGGCGCGAGGGGTTGATATTGGTGGTTGGTGGAGCTGCTGGGGTCGAGATGGGCGGTGATGACGCCGGCTCGGCGGGAGACGAGATCGGAGTAGCGCGAGGTTGACATCGGTGTCGATTTTGGGGTGGATATTAGGGTTAGGGCTTTGAATGAAATCAGAGATTAACGAGAAATTGATCGAAGAAATGTAGAGATCCGATGAGAAGGAGATCGCGAAAATCTGAATTAAGATTAAATTTGGTTGTTTGGTTCAATTTTGGATCGGTCGATTTTGCATGGGTTTGCGTGCAAGATAAGATAAAAGAGGAATGGTACGGAGATAAGGATTGATTTTTGCATGGTGTCTTATGGGAGTCGAATCCGGAAATGCGCAGCTATTTGCTGCGAGGGTAAAAACGACGTCGTTTTGCTGTTTTTTCTATAGTCCTACGAAGTTTTGAGTGAACCCTTTACTAAAACTACGTAATTTTGACTCGCATTAAATAGCTTTCACTGCACTGGATCTTAATCCGTGTCTTCTGGACTCTTATTTGGTGCAACAATATTGTATGCAGCTAAATGCTGCAACTCTTAAAACATTGTAGTTTTAGTGTCTTTAAAATAAAACGGCGTAGTTTTATTTCTAAAACTCTAATTGCACTAAATGAACTCATCACAAAACGACGTCGTTTTGCACTCGCAGCAACTTGCATCGCTGCACGCGATATGAATTCGGTGTCTTCTTCATTTCTTGTTTTGTTGGTTTGTTTAGATAAGTATTTTAAATTTATTTATTTTCAACAATTAAATGATGGGTATGTAATGTTTGGAGGTAATTTCTTAATTATTTTGTAATTATTAAAATGTCTCTGATATAATTTTAGTTCTTTTTTTATTAATAAATACACACTTGATTCTTTCAAAAAAAAGTTTGATCTCATCATAGTTCATAAATATTGATATTGAAATTGTTCTTTATATGAGCTACCTAAAAAACAAGTGCTGCAGGTGACCAAACTTTCCAAAGATATCATTCAGCATCTCAAACCAAGTTTCTAAGATGCAAATAACCTTTTCATGGTTAACCTTCATTATACCATCTTAACTAGCCTCTTATTAATTCATTAAATTGTATACACCATCTTTACATTTCATTTGAGTACATAATTAGTATATAAGCTAATCGGAAACAAGACATTCATCTCCCTCTTTGCATATTTTTTCTACATTTTTGTTTGAAATATCAAGTTGTTTTTTTTTCATTCCAAGTGTTTAACTTAAACTAATATCACTAGTATTTAAGCTATCAAAAATGGAGAGGGCTAGTTTCAGCAATGGCACACGCAGCGCTTGCGCAGCGTGCAAGCATCAAAGGAAAAGGTGCGATGAAAAATGCATACTGGCTCCATTTTTTCCGTCTGACAGGATAAAAGAGTTCCAAGCTGTACACAAAGTATTTGGCTTAGTAACTTACAGAAAATGGTTAATAGTCTGAAAGAAGAGGATAAGAGACGCGCACTGACTCACTCATTTGGGAAGCATTTTGTCGACAAAAGGATCCGGTCTTGGGGCCTTATGGAGAGTACAGGAGGCTTTTCGATGAACTTAAGTTGTACAAAAGCCAACTACACCTCCCCATCCAAGTACCAAATTTCGGGACTAATAACGGCATAATGGAACAATTTGGAACTAGTAACAAAACTAATAACTATAATGTTGCACTGTTGAATTATGTTCAGAAAAATGCAGGCTTTGGTTCAAACCAATACACTTGTTCCTCGCATCAGAAGTCACCGAGAGGTCAAGGCGAGATAGGATCGATCATTCTTCCTATGCAACAACATTTGATCAATGGGCATTATGATCAGCAGAGTTTCAAAGCAGGTATAAATCCATCTTCATATAAACTCATTACTCACTCCATATGCTATCTGATTTTAGGTCTATCGTAACTGTCCGTCCTCTTTGTAGGTCAATTTAGTCCGACGAACGGCGAGACAGCAATGGAGAGCATCACTTGGGAATGTGGAACCTAAAATCCTAATGGCACTGGACAAAGCTAGTCATTTTCAAATATGACATACTAAGTTGTTATTCCATTTCCAAATCTATAAATATTTATCATATTATCCATCGTAATTTCCATTGTGAATTTACATTTCAAAGAACAAGCGATAGTAATTTCATTTATATGAGAGGTCGATGATTAAAACCCTTTTGAAAATAACTATACCTTAAGTTTGAGTCTTGTTATTAAAATTAATTTCCTAAACAATACATTCAAAAATGGAGTATAAATTTGAAACTGACCTGGTGACCGAATCGTTGACCGTTGACTTCAACCGAATTCGCCGACGGAGTTCGCCGTCGAGACACTTCACCTGGTTTCCGTTTGGCTACTCTTAATTACTTAAGCGCGATGCGTCACTCACATCTATTCCCGATCGGCCTTCATCCACTAGGTCCGTTCACCGTATGTGTGATTTTAGGGTTTTGTGTTTTCGTCTTTTTGGAATCTGATTTTTGTAAGCAGATGCGGAATACTGTGCCTCTGAGATGATAAAGATTAGAGATGGATTGAAGTATGTTTCACGAATTTGAATCAATGATGATTTTTGTGACTGTGCAGATGGAGCTGATGATCCTGGTGAAATCCGGATTTTATGAAAGTTTGATGTCTATTGTTGTGAATATGAAGATGACCTTTTTTGAACATATGCATGGATTATTGATGACGCGAAGGCTGTGTTCGCTACAGGCTTCAAAGAGTATGTTGTTTAGAAGTGTATGTAGGTTTGTATGGACTAGATAATTTTCTTCCATCAAACGAAATGTATCTCATATATGTTATTTTAACTGCTGGTTGTCAAATGCGCTTCCACATTTTTATTATATGATATTATTTGCGAACAAGTTTCCTTTCGTATTATTTGTGATTGACAAATATCAATGGCAAGTTTAGGCTTTTAGCATCTTACACTGCTGCTTTTGGTTCAACAGGGTAGCTAGCCAACATGGCGATTCCACATTGACCTCTTGTACCGCTGTCGCGTTTCATCCTTATATAGCCAGATTCACCCCAGCCTGTGCCCCATGTGTTTTTCACAAGCCAGTATTTTTCACCATTTTCTTCTCCATAACCAACAACTGTTACACCATGGTTGAGCTGGGTTCCACAGGGTCCATCAAAGATTCCCCCAGAATATAGCTGAAACAAAAATCCATCAGCATCAATACCAACAGATACTGGCTGGTGAGCTGCTGCTTTATGTAAGCTCTTCTCATCGTTTCTCGGTACTATTTCATAGCCAGATATGGATACAGCATGTTTGTCTAGTTTTTTCAAGTTGCAAGTGTTTTGTTTTCCAACATATGGATACGCGGATTCAGTTGGTAGTCCTCCTTTGTTTATTATGAACTCAAATGCCGACTCCATGAAGCCACCATTGCAGCCTTGATTCTCACTATTCACATCACAGTCAACTAGTGCTTGCTCTGACAGAGATACCAGTTTCCCATTTTTTATTTGGTTAATTCCTTCAATTGCAGCAACAGCAGAGAAAGCCCAGCAACTTCCTGCAATTGAGTTTGTGAGTGATTACAGTTTATATTGTATAAAGCAGTTTTTTTTGGACCTAACTCACAAATTCGCTGTGCTTATATATATGTATCCAGTGTAAGACTGTGAGAGCATACCGCATTGGCCTTGGTTTTTTACTGGAGTTACTGCACCTTTCTGGCGCCAATCGACACTCTTCGGCAACTTATGATGATGATGATTATATCGAAATGCTCCATTATTTGAAGAGTGTTCAGGAGGCTTGAAACCCATATACATAGATTTGAACTCCTCGTTGGTCAAATCTGCATACTCATTGTCTGCTAGTGTGAATGACAAGTTCAGCGAGTTGATGTACTCTATGATTTGGACATTAGTCTGGTAAATTCCAAACCGAAGGATCCATTCTTGCTCATCTTGGTAATTTTTACCATGTACTTCAATCCAGTTTTGATACCTTTGCTTCATGATCTCACTGTTGTAGGACACATTGGACGGGGAAGCGCTACTTAACTGAAGCCACAAACTACAAACAGCTAAAAGGGTGAGGCAAGTAAGCTTCGACTCCATAATTGCTTTTATGATTATGATAAGGGTCTGATATGCAATTATTAATGTTGTAGTGGTTGCTTATATAGACTTTTAGGCAAGTCATTGTTGCAACCCTTGATTGTAAATACTCAACAATCACAGTGAGTGTGTTTGTAAGTCTCTCCTGTTATTTTCAGCTCATGGCTTCCAGCTTCTTCAATTTGTGGGAAGGTCTTCTACAACATCTGTGTTTATAATCCCAAAGTAACTCCTATCCATAATTGCGTCATGGTAGGCCATTTAACATCATCTTGGCATTGGACCCGAAATTAAGAGATGGTGTTTGGTCTCTTGTTGAGTTTCTCAACAATTGCAGAGAGCGTGTTTTGTAGGTATCTCCTGGTTGCTTCAGTTCATGGTTTCTGCATTTTGGTATGGAGGGAGTCTTTTACGTCTTCTGTTTATGTATCCCAGTGGTTACTCTTACTCAGTTACTCCTATCCTTGTTGCATCATGTTTGGCCATTTTACATAATCTTGGACCGGGCTGAAACTTAACTTGTAAATGATTCAATGCTGTTTGTTGGTTTGGCCAAGTTGGAATCCCTTTGAGCTCATATACATTGTCTTGTTCTTTAAGCAAATGACAAAAGAAGACATCACTGATCTCTGTATATTGCTTGGGTTGCTGAAATAACTAATCCAGAGGTACATCACTAATCTCTGTATATTTTACTATACTTAGGGTAAAAATGTTCATTTTGTTTCCTAATAAAATGTTGTTTGGCTAGACCCAATAAAACCCAATCAAATAAAGTTTTCTCTCAATTATTTACAAGAATCTTAATTTTGAAAAAGCCAAACTACAACAGCACAATTTGTTCAACTTACACAAAGCCTGTGTGAAATCTAAGCTCATGTGCTACTGCATCTTTCATTTAATGAAAACAAATAAATGTCTTGTCCTCATCGCCTGTTGCCAATGTTCTTGATTTCAGTCTGACGAAATGTCAACTACACATTACCCAATTTCAGTAACGGATACATTTTCATTGACCAACACAATCTCCTCTCCTCCTCCACGAAACCCTAATTCCAATTCATCCTCCACCAACTCAATCCCCCTAAAAGCTCAAATCTTTCATCTTCTCCAGCCAAATCCCCAACTGGGTCAGTCTCGAAAATGCTCAACTCCCCTTGGTTATTCTCTCTCACTCTACTCTCCCTTCTAGCACTCTCCCACTCTCTGAAACATTCTACCAAGGCCCATAGCGACGTGGTGACGCCGGAGCTATGGTGTGTTGCGAAGAACAACGCGGAGGATTCGGCTTTGGCGTCGGCGTTGAATTGGGCGTGCGGGCCTGGTGGAGCTGATTGCTCGCCGATTCAGAACGGAGGAGCGTGTTATGATGCGCATGATCTGCAGCTTACGGCGTCGTATGCTTTCAATGATTATTATCTTAAGCATGGGTTGAGTGATGATGCTTGTGATTTTAGCAACACTGCTGCTCTTATCTCTCTCGATCCAAGTAAGTAGTTTATCTTTAGATGTAAAATACAAATTTTGATGCTTGTTGAACTGATGATGTTTTGGTTCGTTGTGAATTTTCGCAATGTGCTTGTCAGACCTGATGTCATTTGATTAGATTGTGTGTTTTATATAATGCTCTATGCTTTTAGTATGAGCATTTCCTTATTTACTACTATATGACTCGGCCGTTGTGTAGACTATTGATTTGTTGCCGGACACATAACATAAGTCATGCACTACATTTCTACTTGATAACTTCATTGCTGAGGCCTTGATTTGCAATCATTGGATCTGATCTCTGACCATTTACGACCAGCTTTTTTCTACTTAAATTGTACACAATGTGAAGTTTTGTGCTTTAATTGAGTTGTCGAGAGGGTAATATATGCTGATTTGCATTGTTCTGGAATGCGCAGGTCATGGGAACTGTAAATTTCCATCAAGGTACCAAGCGACTCTTTATGTGTTACTACCAGCAGTTAACTATCATCACTATAATTCTCTTCAAGAACATTTCCATTTCATGAAATAAGTTGCGTATACAACTGATTAGGTCTCGTATTGTGATGATAAATTTTCTAGTATTGTATAGTGCAACAGTGTGTCTCATAGCCCTCTGTCAATCAGTAACTTACTTTATACGAAAATGTGATGTGTCTGTGCATTCTTATTGCAGCTATTCGGTAAATAATGCGAGCCACGGCACTGGCTCATCAATGAGTGGCACTAGTGCAAGCCAAAGTAGCTCAGTCCAATCCAGTCTTCAATTTGGCTGGAGATGTTTCTTAAGCCTACATTTGCTTGTCCTTATTATTAGATTTCACTGAAATTTGCTGGTCTCTAGGAATTCAAGGACAATTGTCTTATTATTTATGAAAAAAATATGAAAAATGTCCTCAAAAAATTATGTGAATATATTAATATGCAATTTATGTCATTAAAATCAGAAAAAGGAATAGCATTTATGTCTAAACGGTGTCGTATTTGCGACATGTAGTGTAATCATGTAGTGTATGATATAATCATTTCAAAGGGCAAAACACATAACTGACCAGAGACAGAGAGATATGGCCGCCGCCGCAACAACCTCATTCACTCCCACCATCACATCCGCCGCATCTACACTCTCCTCATCTACCAAACTCACTCCCCCAAATGTGGGATTTCTAGCCTCATCCGCCAAGTCATCTACCGCTCTGAAAGCGACCTTTTCACCAATTGCGGTAAATGGATCGACTTTCTCATCTTTGGGAGCCAAGATGGTGTCGGCGTCTGGAGTGAGGACACCCCCTGCTCTTGATTTTGATACCAAGGTGTTTAACAAGGAGAAGATATCACTTGCAGGTCATGATGAGGTATGGATTTGATAAAGGTGTTACCTATTTTAGATTTGTTTGGATTATTTCAGTCAGTGTTTTTGAACTCGTTTGTGGATTTTCTGGTTTAGTTTTGGTGTGTTTAATTTGATTTTGTAGTATATTGTGAGAGGAGGAAGGAATTTGTTTCCTTTGCTGCCGGAAGCATTCAAAGGTGTTAAGCAGATTGGTGTCATTGGATGGGGATCACAGGTGAGAGTGTTTCTACTCAAGCACCTTTTTACATATTTATTTCATATCATTTTCGTTGCTCGTGTTTTGTATCGTAAAGTTTTTCCTTTTTCTCCAAATGTTTTGGAGTTGAAGGTTCAGTTTTGTGTACTAAATGCTTTAACTATGTGATATACTCATATGTCTCTATTAAGTAGCTTACTTAATATTCTACTCCATATTTTAGTCACTTGTGGGCTTCAAATGGGTAGTTCTGGTGTGATTCTAAGCACTTTTATGACAGTTTTATGTTGAGTATTGTACCTGATTTTGATAGTTGAATTTTCGAACTAGGATATTTCAGTGTCAGTTTGTTATGTTAGGTATGACCTATCCTGAAAATTTGCAATGTAAATGTGTTTTCATTTCAGGGTCCAGCCCAAGCTCAGAATTTGAGAGATTCTTTGGCTGAGATTAAATCAGATATTGTTGTGAAGGTGAGAATTTGATTCCAAAAAAATCATATTTATTGTTTTACGTTTCACACACTTTTCTTTTTTGCTTTTGAAAATATAACAAAATGTGGTGCTGACTGCTTTTGAAATGTAGATTGGGCTTAGAAAGGGATCTCGGTCATTCAATGAAGCTCGTGCGGCAGGCTTCACTGAAGAAACTGGCACCTTAGGTGATATATATGAAACTATTTCCGGCAGCGACCTAGTCCTGTTATTGATATCTGATTCTGCTCAGGTTAGTCATTGTACATGTCATTCTTGCATCAGCTTCTTTTTTAATTCTTATGCAAACTTCGTGCTCTCAGAGTCATTCCCATTTCCACCCAGATTATAAATACAGTATTTTAGCTTTGGCTTAACTATACTGTTATATGTCAAAGTGGAAGTATGAATGTACATTGATCTTCTCGTACAGGCAGATAATTATGAAAAAATCTTCTCACACATGAAGCCAAACAGCATTCTCGGGTTGTCCCATGGGTTTCTTTTGGGACATTTGCAGTCCTTGGGCTTGGACTTTCCCAAAAACATTAGTGTCATTGCAGTTTGCCCGAAAGGTATGGGCCCTTCTGTGAGGAGACTTTATGTGCAAGGAAAGGAAGTAAATGGTGCAGGTATCAATGCAAGCTTTGCTGTCCACCAGGTGCGTAAAAATGTCATCGTGTATTTACCCTTTCAACTACTAATGTTGGTTGGATCCTTTAGCAATATCACTATTTTTCTGGTGCAATAACACACTCAGGCTTCAAGGTTTAAGCTTTCTACTTCATGGAACAATATTAATCTACTTTATGTAGGATGTTGATGGTCGTGCGACTGATATTGCATTGGGTTGGTCAGTTGCTCTCGGCTCACCATTCACATTTGCTACTACATTAGAGTCGGAGTACAAGAGTGATATCTTTGGAGAAAGAGGTGAATGTTCTTATAATCAATTTGTTTTCCAATTCAATGGATGGCTGAAGCTGAATAGCTTTAATTTAATATTTAGGCATCCTACTTGGTGCTGTCCATGGAGTTGTGGAGTCCTTGTTCAGAAGGTACACAGAAAATGGGATGGACGAAGAACTGGCTTACAAAAACACTGTCGAGTGCATTACAGGGATCATATCACGAACAATCTCCACAAAGGTTTGGTTTCACCCTTGTTTCTCTTGCACACCACAAATACTTGCGATCATTGTATAATGTTTTTTATATTTGTTGCTGTCAATTAACAGTGTTATGCCAACAGGGTATGCTTGCTGTGTATGACTCGCTGACCGCTGAGGGCAAAAAGGAGTTCGAAGCTGCGTATAGCGCCTCATACTATCCATGCATGGATATATTGTATGAGTGCTATGAAGATGTAGCGAGTGGTAGTGAAATCCGAAGTGTTGTTCTAGCCGGGCGTCGTTTCTATGTATGATTTGGGTTATTTTTTGCATAATATTATGTATGTATATCCTACTTTGTATAGTGTTATCCCGAGATAAATGAATGTGTGCTCCTGTCAAATCAGGAAAAGGAAGGATTACCAGCTTTTCCAATGGGTAATATCGATCAGACACGTATGTGGAAGGTGGGTGAGCGGGTTAGATCGAAGAGGCCAGCCGGTGATCTCGGCCCTCTATACCCTTTCACAGCTGGTGTGTTTGTAGCCTTGATGATGGCACAGGTATGTTTCTCTCATTTCAATTTTCAATGCAGTCGATTCCCGAACCCAACGTTAACTTACCAACACTAAGCTCATATTTTCTGTGATCATCAGATTGAAATTCTAAGGAAAAAGGGTCATTCCTACTCTGAAATCATCAACGAAAGTGTGATCGAGTCAGTGGACTCCTTAAACCCCTTCATGCACGCTCGTGGAGTGTCCTTCATGGTTGATAACTGCTCAACCACTGCTAGACTTGGGTCAAGGAAATGGGCTCCAAGGTTCGATTACATATTAACTCAACAAGCACTTGTGGCTGTGGACAGTAAGGCTCCCCTTAACCAAGACCTAATCAGCAACTTCAAGTCAGACCCAGTTCATGGAGCCATCAAAGTATGTGCTGAACTAAGACCAACTGTAGACATCTCTGTACCTGCCGATGCAGACTTTGTCCGTCCAGAGCTACGACAAGCTACCAACTGATCCTTTTCAGTCTCAACTAAGGCTGCAACTTAAACACTACCTATCATCTGAATGAGACAGGTTTGTGTGTTTCAAGCTGTTATTTTATCGAACAACTGTGTTTTCGCCCTTAAGATTATGGCCACAATGAATAAACAATAACTCAAGCTTGACTTGGTGTGCCAAAAATATGAAGTAGCTTTGTATCCACAACATGCAAATGTACTACAATTGAGGGACAAAATACCTGGTGAAATCTTTAAGGTTTAAGGATTTAATGTACTAATACTAAGAGAGATCATCAACAATAATGGGTCTCTTATATTTGGACAGCATGCTACTAATGAGCATCCACTCAGCGAAATAAATGGCTTTACCAAAGTGAAAACATTTGTTGGTGAAGATATATTGGAGGAGAGATGTTTAGGGTTTAAGTTACGTTTTACCAGTGAAGTTAACAGCCATAGAGTTATCATGTCTTTTCATATTATTGGTTGGAAAGGGACTGGGAATAATTCAGAAATAGTAGAATGAAGGCATAGTACCTTTTAGGTTTAGTACTCCTTCTGTCCCTAAATATTTGTCCATTTTTTATTTTGAGTATCCTCTTAAGTTTGTCCACTTTCTTTTAATATCAACCACATATTCTACTTTTTACTCATATAGTTTATAAACCATTTATTCTCAACCACATATTTTATACCTTCTTTCTTCTTTAAAAACTATGTATTTGATACTTTTGGACAAATAAATAAGGACGGAGGAAGTAAAATATTTTTTGAATCACAATCAGACATTTCTCCAGACACGTTGTCCTGGATTTGGGATCTTACTTTCCAGGACTTCACTCAAAAATGTTCAAGACACTAGACACAAGTAAAGTGTTAAAATAGGGGTACAGAAATATGTCCATCTAGATTGTTCTATTTTATTTACCATTTTGGAAAGGTACTGGTACTTGCCGACAGGCAAATAGTACCCTAATTTGTTCAACATTTACCCAAATATGCGGTTGATTATACCCAAACTTTTGCCAAAAGTTGATTCTCTGTGTTTCTTGTAAGGGAATATATAATATATCATATTTTGGCACAATGCAGAGAGATTTGCCTCACTTTTATATGGATCTTCTTTACAATGATGCGACGTGAATTGGAATTCTTATACGCACCATCAGTGTAGAAGTGCCATTGATGACGTCACTTCTCAATTTGTTTGCCATTTGAGGTTAACAGTCTTTCTAATGCAATAGCAAAAACATGAAAAGGGTAGTCAATCAGTGACATATGTAAGTAGTGATAAGGAAAAGATTCTGAATCTGTCTTCTATAAAACATATCATTAATTAAAGCACCAATTAGTTTTATCATTCAAAACATACTTAAGAAAATAGTAGCAGTGGCTTGAGGAGGCGAATAAATAATAAGTGATTTACTATACATAAGAAACTAGAAGTGGGAAGCTATATTTGTTCTAGGATTAGGATTGGATTCCGATTCCGTAATGCGCAGTTATTTGTTGTGAGTGTAAAAACGACGTCGTTTTGACATTTTTTTATTATAACCCTATATAATATTGAGTGAATCCTTTACTAAAACTACGTATTTTTGATTCGCATTAAATAGATTTCGCTGCACTGAATCTCAATCCAATTAGAATTTGGATTACAATAATAAAGAACACTCTAGATGTTTCAGCAGTATCTTTTTCATTATAATAAAATCATGGGTATGACAACCTGTACACTTTGGACAAATGTTTTTGGCTTGTCTAACACGAGACAGAATCACACAAGTGTAAATCTTTTTTTAAAATTATTAATATTTCATTGCTCAAGGAATGGACAAACCCCATACTCAAAACGGATATGCGCTCAGGACCGAGTGGTTGACCGATACGCCACTACTCCTTGCGCAAACACAAAAGTGTAAATAAAAAGGGAATTAAAACACTATATATATGTATAAAATTCGAACCTAATCATTTGTAGGAGTTGCCTATACCCCCAATTACCAATGAGAAGATGCATGCACCTTCTCACAAGCAAGTCCATGGTAATTTAACTATATACACCATGATTTTTTGGTGCATTATTTATAATATGATAAGCACATTAAATTTCGAAGTAGTGGCTACTAGCCAATGTTCCCTTCCCGTCATGAATATGTGCTATTATTGTTGGAGAGAAATTCTAAAGTTTAGGTCAAAATATTGATGATTTGATATGGTATATGTGAATGATTAATAACAATGGATAGAAAATTTTCCTTGGCAATCCAGCGAACTCTTCCGAATGTAACCATCACAGTTACATATACTGTAGGTTGTTGCCTCATCAAGTCTCACCTAATTCGAAATGAGATATATAATGACGATAATGACAGTTTTCCACTCTGATGTGTAAATTTCATTTCAGTAATATGCGACGTGATAAATTACGATCTAGATATAAATTAAATATAATAAATTACGAACAAGAGTGAATGACATAAAAATTGTGGTTGTTATTTTCAAAATTTATGAATGAAAAGTATATGGTTTGTAACATTCACAAAAGGTACACGCCTAACAAGAAAAGCCAAGAAATTTGCGACTAGTGTCAGCCTTATGAAAAAAGGGATGTAAAGAGATGTGCGAGATGATAGAAATGACCTCCAAATTAGACGGGATATCTTGACTTAGAAGCTCCTTGATTCAACAAACCTGCAAGTTTGGGAGTTCCCTTTCCTAAATTGACAATTTTAGATGCGTTGTTTAGGTTTGTTATCTCTCTGTAGGAGTATATGATACGTTTAACAGCTGACTTCACCCAACTATGCATACAAATATATTTGATAAAACAAAATTTAAACCTACAGCCGCACTTTGAATTTGACACAACTAAGCTTGGAAATCAGGAATATCAGTGTTCTAGATATTTTTGTTCTTTAAAATACTATATGATGCAAAATATTAAGTCGAAGTCAGAACTTGCATCTATCCAAAAGATGGATGCCTATTGTGTAATACAGGATTTTAAAGACCACATTCTTATGAATCAAAGTTGCGCTCTTCTTACTTGAAAGAAGTGAGTTCCACACTCGCAATAAATAATTGTGGCAAAGGGAACACGGGCTTTGACAAACCATGCTCAATAATTGTACTTTGTTTGATAATTAATACTGGCTGCTGTATAATCTGAATGAAAGCATATATTAATAGTATGCACATTTACATCAAACACTTTTTGGAGTGGTATATTGAATTGTAAAATAAAACATCTGTCACACATTTTTGTAATTGGAATGGAATATGATCATGAGGCAATTTCACATGGCCCCATGGCCCGCGATGTGATCCTTGCACAATTCATCATTCTAGCTAGTGCTAGCAACTTACCCACCAATTTCACATAAAGCCGAATTCCTCTCTTTAATTTCCACAATTATATCTCTCTATCTTTTCATGTTGAGAAAATTAGGGTTGGAGCAATTCCTGAGTATTGTCTTAGAGCGAGAATGTCCTCTTCTGATAGAGGAAAGTATGTGGTGGAAGGATCATCAAGATCACCGAGTGATGATCAACAAGCAGCCACAACACCAAGCAGATATGAATCTCAAAAAAGAAGAGACTGGAACACTTTTGGGCAGTACTTGGGGAACCACAGGCCTCCGGTTCCACTTTCACAATGCACCGCAAATCATGTCCTTGAGTTTCTTCGATACTTGGATCAATTTGGAAAGACTAAAGTCCATATGCAAGGTAAGTCAATCCCTACGACTCCCTGCATCATCAACTACTTATATGGATTAGTCATGCGCACAAGTCCAAGAATGGGACTATATATGATTGCAGCAGTAGAGATAACTGAGCTTTTCAATTTATACTCGATCCCACATTTCATCTATCACTATAGTACAATTTGATCTGGAATTAAAGTGGATTGCTTTTTATGCAACAATATGGTAAGGGCATGCCGATCTGATTTCATGGTGGCTTATCAAAATAGGTTGCATGTTCTTCGGGCAGCCTGAACCTCCTGCTCCATGTACTTGCCCGCTGAGGCAAGCTTGGGGCAGTCTTGATGCCCTCATAGGACGACTTAGGGCAGCTTACGAAGAGAATGGGGGGTCATCAGAAACAAACCCTTTCGCAAGTGGTGCCATAAGAGCTTATCTAAAAGAAGTGAGGGAATGCCAAGCAATGGCAAGGGGAATTCCCTACAAGAGGAACAAGAAAAAGAAGGCTGACTTCTCAAATGATGACTCTGGAGGCTCTTCAACAATTTACTTCTCCTAATCTAGGTGAAACTGGTAAGCAAATCAAAAATCAGTAGTTCTTATCTTTGGTTCCATATGAAGAGCTAGACATGTTTTTAAGGGTCCTATATCAGTTTTGCAGCTTAAGGTTTATTTTATCACACTTTCATTCCCACCATTTTTAATTTAACTAGATCATGCATATAACTTGCAAAGATTTGTCTGTCCCCATGCCCCATTCAATATTCATGATTGATCACTAGCCAGCTTGTGGTGTATAGGCTACAAGCGAAACTGAATCGAGGATATAGCAAGTTAATATTTCCTCAAATATTAAATGTCTTTTACACTTGTAACAGATTTTCAAAAGAGGGAAACAAAGGTTTTAATGGATGCACCAGTGATAAAAGTTATCACAAACCCTCATTTTCTGTAGTTCATATTAAGATGCACTACACTATCACGCCAAAGGGATATTCATTCCCAGTTCGACACCGTAGATGGCAAACAGATTAACAAATTTAATCTTTGTGGGTTTTCTCTATTTTACAGGTTTGGAGGATTGAGAGAGAAAGAGCAAGAGCATCAAGAAACAAGTGGTCCGAGGTTTCTACTAGCATATCTGGGATGATTAATTCATGTAATGCGACAAGATAGTGCAAAACTATTGTATGTATCAATTGCTTTCTGTTGATGAAATTGTGCTTGTTTTACTTTATTTTAATCTATTTTGGTTACATATTTGTATACGTTAATCGTTTTATAGTCATTTATTGCATCCGTTTTCAAGCATGAAAATGAAGCACTAGCACTTAAGAAGCAAGAAGACCTTAGTTTACCAAATTATTAATTTTGGCTGGAAACTCATGATTCGATTTCTTATTTCTTATTTCTGAAAATTTTCCCTAGTGTGACTGAATTTTGTTGCTTTTAATAGTTTATTTACATGATGGTTAAGGTAAATATGGCTTCCTTGATGAGGTATTTGAATATGTTTAAGTGGTCCGAAAGTTCTTAATTAATAATTGTCATCGTAGGGTTATCAAGAGGGAAGAGGGTAGAATTTAATTTTAACCGTTCACGTGACAAATTTGACGGTTAAAATGATTATTAATTAAATTTGGCAGTTGGATCAGTAAAAATACGAGTGATTGAATTTGACGGTTATTTCGAGTTTAAATCTCATCAGTTAAATTATTATTAATTAACGACTGAGATTATTTCTTATATCTCGCAAAAATATATATTTCCTTCTTGATTTTTCCCATCATAAATTGTTTTTTCTTTTTTGTTGTAACACCTCCAAAAACATTTTCAGAAACAAAACACTTAAACGAGCTAAACAAATAATTTATAAATTGTAAATTTGGATTTCAATGGTCATTTATTTGACTTATTTCTTCCAAAGCTCACAAAAAGTTATTGCATATCTACACTAACAATGTTCTTTATAACCCTAAACTTCATCTTTATTATATACAAATAATCAAATACTATCCATTTCCAATCAAACAAAACTTTTTTTCTACAACTTTAAATTCATAAATTACAAAAAAATTGATTCTCATTATATTCATAAAAATAATATATTGTTATAATATGATTCAATAATAATTATTTTTGAAAATATTGATATATTTACATAAATGTATTTTCTGAGTGGATAAGAAGCGTCTAATTTAAGCATTATATATAAATAAACAAAAGAGAAAATATCCTCGTAAACATTCAACTGCAGATAATCGCAAAAGACCATCCAAATTCGAAACCCTAAATCGGAAATTGCAATCTTCGACGATGTCGGGACACATCACTCAGGATTGGGAGCCTGTCGTCATCCGCAAGAAAGCCCCTTCCGCCTCCGTCAAAAAGGATGAGAAGTTCGTTAACGCTGCTCGTCGTGCTGGTGCCGAAATCGAAACCCTCAAAAAATGTTTGTCTTTTTATCTTCTGTTTTTCTGCTTTCGTTTGTGATTCTTGATTTATTACTGTGTCTTTGTTTTGTTTTGTTTTGTTTTGTTGATTTTTGGTTTTGGTGGTTTTGTGTTTGTTTGTTGATTTGTTTTATGCAGCTACTGCTGGAACTAATAAAGCAGCCTCTAGTGGCACATCCTTAAACACTAGGAAGCTTGATGAAGAGACTGAAGTTCTTGCCCGTGAGTTTCTTTTCTGGAATTGTTTTGATGTTAATATATTTGTGAATGCATTTGGTGTTTTTTCAAAAGTGACTCTTTTTCAATTCTTTCTATTATGGAATGCAAGTTGGAATTGTTGCTGTTAAATTTACGTTCTTGTATATATGTATGTGGTTATTACTTATTAGCTGTCATTTTCCCTAGTTTTTGTTGCCATCAGATGGGGCTGCCTTATAAATCAAAATAATTTACTAAATTGGACGCTAATTTAGTTTTGTTGCTGAAATCATCTTTTTCATCTTTAGAATTTAAGTTAAGAAGAACGTATGCATGTACATATTGGTTTTGCGAGGGCAACGCCCATAAGGGGTGAACCGTAGGTTTATCATTATACTGACTTTCAATATACTGAATATTTCTACATCGATATGATATTTATGTCAAATGCAGTGTGGAAACACTGTTCTACAATTTACATTTGTGCAATGTAAAATAACTTAGTGTTAATCTTTTAGAATTGTGCTTACAGATATTTGAACGTCAATATTATCATCACTGCATTGACTCTGGCAATTTGTTCTGATACAATCTCCTAAATGTGAGGATAAAAAATGTGTGTATTGACTACTTGCTCATGCTCTTGGTTCTATGGATTATCACAGATGACAGAGTACCAACTGAGCTGAAGAAAAGTATAATGCAAGGTCGTACAGACAAGAAGCTTACACAGGCCCAACTTGCCCAGGTAACTAACCATCTTAATTGAACATTTTGGAATTTTGATGACTAATGTATGAATAATCAGCAATGATAATTGAGGATGTCTGTTTTTAGCTGATCAATGAGAAGCCTCAGATAATCCAAGAGTATGAATCTGGTAAAGCCATTCCAAATCAGCAGATCATCCTCAAATTAGAGAGGGCACTTGGTGTAAAACTCCGAGGAAAGAAGTAATATGAGAAGATATGTGCACAGGTTGTGACCTGAGAAGGAGCTTTCCTAATCATATAAAATGAGTCTGTGTGCTAGTCGCTGGGTGTTTGGTCTTTTTTATCTTCAAGTCACTACTTGTTTACTCTTAAAAGGTCAGATCCGCGCGTTGGATTGGATCATATCCCTTCT
Organism: Sedum album; assembly: GCA_006409495.1. Classification (NCBI taxonomy): domain Eukaryota; kingdom Viridiplantae; phylum Streptophyta; class Magnoliopsida; order Saxifragales; family Crassulaceae; genus Sedum; species Sedum album. The sequence goes on from QZGG01000457.1 coordinate 122,459, forward strand.
CCGGGTGTTGTCTTACCTTCCCTGAACATTACTACTAAATAAAACTCTTACTGTTCTTCCAGAGTTGAATTATGCAATGGCTCCAAGTTGTGGTTAAAGTCAGAGACTTCAACTTGTAATTGGATCAAACTAGGGGCAGAAAATCAATGGGATATCCAATCATAGCATTATCATACTATTAAGACTGTTAAAGTCTATGTTTAGTAGAAAGTGCAGTACCATTTCAAACACTGAACCTTTGTTATTGTCGACCAATCAGTTTCAAATCTGTCTCTAAGCATAATGACAAATTGCAACTCAAGGTATTATTGATAATTACAAAAACACTAAATAGTGTTTAGATAAAAGCAAAGACTTACAGAGGAGAGACATTTGAAACATTCAACCATGTAAGACTTTTGTAACTCAACAAGTAGCATCATCTCATTTTCCATCTCTATTGACTTAAAACCAAATTCAGAACTATATGACAGTTTGTAATATATTCAAAAAATCTATTCGTTAAAGTTTTATTGCTTTAACCTCTAGGATATTGTCCAAGTAGTAAGAGTGTCTTCATAGTGTACCCTTAAAACTCATTGCTGCTTTAGCATCCACCGTCGATCAAGTCATATAGCTAATATATGTATTTCATCTGAAGTTTTTAGATTTCTAAAAATAGTACATTGACATATTGACAGCCTCCATGTTTAAGGCACTGTTAAAATCGGTGCAATTATTTATTCCAACTTCATTAATGTTTTCCTAGTTGGAGATGGAGTTGGTCAATCATATGACTAAGTAGCAATATTTTAAGCTTATGTCCAGCTAATTATATTAGTTTTGTGTACTGCATTTCAACCTTGCTGGTGTGTAAACCATTCATCAGACGTTGTTCAAAGTTGTGTAGCTACTTCCACAAAATGCTCACATTTTACTGTTTTCTAATGATTCTGACGTTTCAGCTTGTGAGCTCTGAGCTTAAGACCCCTCTGCTTGTGCCCTGAAAACAAAATACCAAACCTCAGTACAAAATATTTAACTCGAGTTTTCATCGATATAATTGTCAATCTTTTATCCAATATTTCCTGATCCAAAATGTGGGTAAAACTGAACTCAAATGAGCTAAATAACCTGCTGAGAAAATTCAAAACTGTTCAACATGATGTTGAAAAAATGGAGTACTTCAATATTTGTCTATTGAAAATGCTAGCTGTAACTATGATGTAAATATACTAATAATCAAAGTAAACTCATTTCATATTCATATCCAAGAATCCGCGTATTGCATCATCAGCACAGCAGCAAACTTTGAACTATTTCGATGCATGGCCTTCTTCCAATCTTACTCATCTATAAATAGAAAGCTTATACAACCCCAGAGACATATCACTCATCAAAGCTAGTTGGTTCATTCTTTGTCTCAAACAAATATCTTTCAGTACAAAATTATGGGTTTGAATAACAATGTTCCTCGATTAGTATCTTTCGTTGGTGTTCTATTTTGTGTTATTTCTCTTATGAGCTGCGCGTTGGACGCGCAGCTCACACCAAATTTCTATGCCAGGACTTGTCCTAGGCTTCAGTTTATTGTCCGTGACGCAATGAGGCAGGCTGTGCAGACTGAGACGAGAATGGCAGCTTCCATTCTTCGTTTGTTCTTTCATGACTGCTTTGTCAATGTAAGTTTGCACCATGCATGAAAATTGAAATATATCTTCATATGTTTACTGAGATTGAATTTATTTTTTGAATAGGGTTGCGATGGATCGATTCTCTTGGATGATACGGCCACATTTACAGGGGAACAGAATGCCCTCCCAAATAGAAACTCTGCTAGAGGTTTTGAGGTCATTGATAGCATTAAAGCCCGTGTTGAAGCCGCCTGCCCGTCAACTGTATCATGTGCTGATATCCTAGCTCTCGCAACTCGTGCTGGCGTCGAGTTGGTCAGTACATATAACCTCTAAATTTAGAAATACTTTTGGAACTAATTAGCCAGGAATTTTGTTATGTACACTTGCTTGACTTTTACTCCAAGTTATCCTTAAATGATGTTTAGTAACCTCTGAGTGTACAAAAACTAAATATATTTGTTTCATTTCAGGTCGGAGGGCCAACATGGAACGTACCGCTAGGCCGCAGGGATGCAAGAACAGCAAGCCAAGCCCAAGCCAACAGTGATCTCCCTTCGCCCTTCATAAACCTCTCAACTCTAATCTCCATGTTTGCAGCCAAAGGTCTAAATGCACAAGAAATGACGGTCTTATCCGGTGCACACACTCTAGGCTTTGCTCAATGTGGCCTCTTCAAAACCCGCATTTACAATGAAACCAACATTGATTCACTTTTCGCAGCAAATAGAAGAGGAACTTGCCCACTCTCTGGCGGAGACTCAAACTTAGCATCATTAGATACAACACCTAACCGCTTCGATAACAACTATTATCGGAAACTCGTAAATCGACGCGGTTTGCTTCACTCAGATCAAGAGCTGTTCAATGGTGGCTCTCAAGATGGCCTTGTGAGGACTTACAGTTTCAATCCTGTTGCATTTGCTAGAGACTTTGCTAATGCTATGGTGAAAATGGGTAATATTAGCCCACTTACGGGGACCGTTGGAGAAATTAGAAAAACTTGTGGGGTTATAAACTAATTTATATGAAATGGAGCAGAGGTTTATTTTAAATTACACCAACTGTTTGAAATTTCTTATGTGATTTTCTGTTTATTATAATTGAAATAAATTACAACTCATTTATGGAATACTTACTTAATTTTGACATTTGTTTAGTCATTTTTAATGTCTAATCTGTTATAAGTTAGTCAAGTTTGTCATGCTAAAGGTCTCACTGGTGGGACACGCGTGAGAAAATTTTCACTTACAAATACGGTTTTCACGGAAATGTGTCTGTGAAATCGTCCTATAAAAGGAGGAAGAGGGTGAAGGTAAAACTCACCCCTTCAGCTCCTCCTCTCTGAATATACAATTCTTCTGAGATCCTCTGAGTCCCAAATAGTTTTAGCATTTAAGAGTTTTTATAACATAATCCATTTTTATTATATTTTTAGTAAAAATAATGATCAAGCAGCTCCTAAAGCTTTGCATTAAAACAGAGGATTTGGGCTTGGGCTTTCTACTTTCTCTAACTACGTTCAGCTATGGGTTTGGGCCGGTTCTACTGGGCTAACTATGTTAGGCCTTTCGGCCCATTAGAGGAGAGGCTCGTCTTCTTGTTCGAACTAGGGTTTTATAGATATCGTCTGTTAACACTTGCTTGCTTTGCTGCATATTTCCAGTACCTAATCTCCTGCCGGCTGACGATTCTCGATTGTGAAAAATGGTCGGTTTCTCGCTCTTTTTTAGTCTACATTTTTTAGCTTTTTTGTGATGAATTTTTCAATCATTTTGGTGGTTGTTTTGATGGTACAGGCGTCGGAGAAGAAGCTGGCGAATCCTATGAGGGAAATCAAGGTTCAGAAATTGGTCCTCAACATCTCCGTTGGCGAGAGTGGCGATCGTCTTACCAGAGCAGCTAAGGTGTGCTCGATTTTTGTATTTAATGTTATTTTAATTGCTACATTTGATTTGTTTACATTTGAATTTACTTGTTAGGGTTGTTTATGTACAGGTGTTGGAGCAACTGAGTGGTCAAACTCCGGTTTTCTCTAAAGGTAACAACAAAATTAGAATTTTGCTAGGTTATTTGGCCACTTGATGTGGCGTAAGACTGAGTGTTGTGAATTGTGTTGTTTGAAACACCAGCTAGATACACTGTGAGGTCTTTTGGGATTAGGCGTAATGAGAAGATTGCATGTTATGTAACTGTGAGAGGTGACAAGGCTATGCAGTTATTGGAGAGTGGATTGAAAGTTAAGGAGTATGAACTTTTGAGGAGGAACTTTAGTGACACTGGGTGTTTTGGATTTGGTATTCAGGAGCATATTGATTTGGGAATCAAGTAAGTTATTTTAACTTTTAAGAAATTGCTTTGTGTAACATATCTTATGCCTTATGCTCGATCAACAGTTGACATTTAGCTGTATCAACTTGCTTGATTTATTGTTTCAAATTTGGTATCTAAAATTGGAGATCAATCTTCTAGATTTCAACAGTGTCAGTTATCCAAATTACTATAAGTCAGTAAAGGATTGTGTACTGCTGCTATTATGGATAGAGATAGATATTTCTTAGGGGTATCAATAGTCAGTAGTGGATCTGTCATGTGTTTGTTAATTACAATTAATCAAGCCTATTTAAGATATAATGCCAACAATCAGGTTTCTGCTGCATGTTAGTTGACTAAAATGTATACATCTTTATATCTTGGAAGTGCAACTTCGTGTGATTTTGTATTCCAAGGATATTTGACTGATTATGATCAATAAATGGTCTTATTATAGGTATGACCCTTCCACTGGTATCTATGGTATGGACTTCTATGTTGTCCTTGAGCGACCTGGCTACCGTGTTGGACGTCGCCGCAGGTGCAAGTCCCGTGTTGGAATCCAGCACAGGGTTACCAAGGAAGATGCCATGAAATGGTTCCAAGTTAAGTACGAGGGTGTGATCCTCAACAAGTCTCAGAACATCACAGGATAAATCAGCTCATAGCCTCAATTTCTCAACTAAAGAGCCAGTTTAACAACAAGTCTTCATCCCCCTGCATCTTGATTTCATAAAAGCTAGATTTTTACCTTGTTGAAACTGCTTGTTACTTTTACCCCATCCATCCAATGAAATTTTTTAGTATAAATTTATTTCTTTATCACCATTCCTGAAATATCTTATCTTCTACTTTAATTCACAGATTTATCTACACAACAAATTTCTATAACCGACAATTATATCTGAAAACTAACTTCAATGTTGGAACCAAACAAAAGCTCCTTAATCCCAATCCTAAAAACAATCGACTTAATAAAACCTTAATCACTCTCTAATTCCTATTTAATCTCATTCATGATTCAACCTTCACAAAACCTAATCATCTCTCTCCTGAATCAACCCATCAGATTCAGATCCAAATCGGAAAAAAGATGTCATCTTTCTCCACCTCACAATACTCCGACTGCCTCACCGTCGTCGGAATCTCAATCTGCACCGCCATAGTCTGCGAATCCATCTCATGGCTACTCATCTACCGCACCGACTCTTACAAATCCCTCCGCTCCTCAATTGATCGCGCTTCAAAAAAGCTCGAATTAATGAAAACCAACCCAACCCCAATTCTCAAAAAAACATCCAAAGTCAAAAAAATCGACCGATTCGAAACGACCCTTAAAGAATCCAACCGAGATTTATCACTTTTCAAGTTCAAATCTGGAGCTGTGGTTGCTTTGGTGCTGTTTGTAGTGTTTGGATTTTTAAACTCGCTTTTTGAAGGGAAGGCTGTTGCTAAGCTGCCGTTTGTGCCATTGGGGATTGTGTATAAGATGAGTCATCGTGGGTTGGTGGGAGATGATGCTACGGATTGTTCTATGGCGTTTTTGTACTTTTTGTGTTCGATTAGTATTAGGACTAATTTGCAGAAGTTTTTAGGGTTTTCTCCGCCAAGAGGTGCTGCTGGTCCTAATGGATTTTTCCCAATGCCTGATGCCAAAACAAGTTGAAGACTTGAAGTTAATGGTCCACTGATCTGGTAGTATTGAGTTCATCTGAGGTACGGATGGTGATGTGTAATGCCGATTAGATTGAAATTATGTTTGCAGATGAAATTGTCAGGCATTGTTTGTAGTTTTATTTTCTGATTTGGATGGATAGACTTTTCGGATTTGGATTTGGATTTGGATTTGTTGACTTATGGATGAATAAAGTTGTGATTTTTTTCTTATCAGTTGTTTCCGTCCGAGGATATGCTTTACTATTCCTGGGTCTTGTTACTGGGTTTTGTATGTGACTGAGTGCTTTTCGCATGATTTAGTTTCATAATAAGAGTTGCCTAAAGGCAGTACTTTGTTGTGTTGTGTTTGGTTTTGAGGTGATGTTTGTGTATACCAAATCATTAGACAATGACGAAGATGCAAGAAATTTTGAGGTACATTTGCATGATCTTTTTAAAGTACTACTCATAGATAGATCAGTTTGTAGTTCGACTTTGACATTAGTTCGTTGTGGTTCATAAGTTCCTCGTCCAGTGTATGTTGATGTGCTCCTAAGTCATTAAGATCGCCTGAGTATGAGTTCTGCTTTTTACAAGCTATTCCTCTTTGACAATTGCAAAGTACACTAAGATAAGGTATGCCCTTCTTTCATATTCCATGTTAGATAACACAACGTTGACATGGTTTTCCTAGTCACTGATAACTTAATGAAGTGATCTTGTTGACTGGTGCACCTCATTCTTGTGTCCTCTTGACACACTATAGTTGAAGCTCTTCTTCCAAAGCTTGTTAATCTTCAGAAGTTATATTCCATTTCAAATGTCTCCATTCCATCTAACTGTCATTCTTAGTTTTTTTAGTAATTAATAAGTGTCTCACATCCTGTTTAAAGGCAGTATAACCATTCAGACATTAAAAAGTTTATGGGATACACAGTACTGGATACTTTAGAAGCATAACCATTATATTCTCTCATACAATATACTTATTCAATTGAAGGAAAACTTATGGAGACATTTATCTCGGTACAAGCTCTTTGCTGTCTGCAAGGATGATTTAAAATCAAAATATTCATTTTGGAACAGTTTCTATTACCAACTGTCTATCATAATAAGTAGACTTCCATGAAATAGCTGATTAAGCCCTGATTCCAGCAAGTCGGCGCTTGGTGGCATTGGAGACTGACACCTGAGCATGGTTCTCCCCACCTTCTGCAGCCAGACGCTCTGTTACAGGGGCATAATGGCGCAACCATACTCCCGTATAGACCTGGATGCGAAAAAGGTCAAACAATGATGAATGGTAAAGCTAAATACATCTGGCGCTGTCAGTGAACGATTACTTAGAAAATAAATATATAAAATACCTCCTGTGGACGCATTATCTTTGTGTCTGGGTCATCGAGGGATTCTTTCCAGTGTGCCAAGTATCCCGCCATTCTGGGGATGGCAAAAAGGACCGGGAAAAACTCTGTTGGGAAACCCATTGCCCTGATAGGAAAGAGTATGTTAGCGGTCAGTAGAACAAATCAAGGGACAGTGGCAACTTATTTTTACTTACCTGTATATTAGCCCCGAGTAAAAATCAACATTGGGGTACAACTTCCTCTTAACAAAGTATTCATCTGACAAAGCAGCCTTCTCTAATGCAACTGCCACCTGAAGGGTAAAGCATTTTATACTTAAAAGCAATCATAACACTGAATGAAAAATTATTGGAGTACTTCATCTATGAGTGCTGAACTCTACAAAAAAACAGGACATAATACTGAGCAACATACTAACCTCGATAAGAGGATCATGGCCAACAATAGAAAACACTTCGTCGGCCAATTTTTTGATGACCTTCGCTCTAGGATCATAATTTTTGTATACACGATGACCAAAACCAGACATCTTTCGCTTCCTGGTTTCGGTTGTTGATAAAACATATATCAACATCATTTTAAAACGAAAGAGAGAATACTGTTATTATTACTTTTATCTAAGATCCATCAACTACCTGTTCTTAACACCCTCAATGAATTCAGGGATATTTTCAACACTTCCAATATCATTAAGCATCTTCAACACAGCCTACGATCAGAAATGATGAAATCAGGAATTCAATCACAACTAAACAACAATACACTTTTATGCTGCATGACATATAATTCACTTAAGATGGAGTACCTCATTGGCTCCACCATGCAAAGGGCCATATAGAGCTCCAACGGCACCAGAAAGGGCAGTGTAAACATCAACCCCGCTACAAGGTGACAAGAGCCTCTCAGTAACCAAAATTACACTAGATAATGACAAGACTCAAGGGGAAGCACCAACCTCGATGCCAGATGCCGAGCAGCAGCAGTGGAGCAGTTCATTTCATGTTCGGCATGCAGTATGAAAAGAATATCAATAACACGAGCAAGTCGGGGATTTGGTGTGTATGATCGATTGCCACTGGAAAAAATGAAAAGTCATTTCAGTCAGAATGTTATATTTTTGCTCTCAATTAACAAAGGCGAAATGTTTGTTCGTGAAAGTGTAAAACCCATGAGAACTCACAGTGAATCTAGCATGTATAAGAAGTTCTCCGAGTACGACAAGTTGTTAGAAGGGAGAACTGGAGGTCTCCCTGCCATTCGCAAGTAAGCTGCTGCTGCAATTGTTGGAGCCTGAAAACTGACTGTGTAAGCTAATATTGATAGATGCATTTGATTACTCTAGTTCAAGGGGATATGGTACAAGACTTATGAACATGTTCTTGTAAGTAACATAAAGTAACAGCCTGGTTTTCCATGATTGATGTTAGCTCTAAGAATAAAAATACAAGTTCAAAAACAGACCTTTCCAAGTATTCGGGCAATTTGTTTGTCTCTCACTTGCTTTGAGTTGTAAAGATCCTGACCCTGCACATCCATATCTCAAAATGAAAGATGAAAACATAACATACACGATTAAGATATAAAAATTCACATGACAGAAAAATGAACACAAAACTGAGTGAATGGTCTACTGATTTAAGATTCACTAAAACATAAGTATTGGAACTCATGACACTTACTCTAAGAGCAGGATTGGCATCAGGATGAAAGACCGAGAGAGCACTCATGGCACTAACCAACACCCCCATTGGATGAGCATCATGAGGCATGGCCTGGATAATGTCCTGTAAAATAAATTGGAGATGACTCAAAATTGGCGAAAATGTGCGTCTGAGCAAAGAATGGTCTTTCGCCAACTAAAAAAGTAATATATCTATGAACAACAAGACTATCACTAAAGCCTTTCCAAAAGATGATAAACTCACTAGCACTCCCTGTGGTACAGCTGAATGTTGGGACACAGTAAATTCCCAATCTGACAATTGACTCTCAGATGGCAGATTCCCATACACTAAAACAAAAGTAATTCATCAAAATTTCACATCTTCAAACAAGATCCAACCACATAACCTTCAAATTCACTTACACAACAGATAGGCCACTTCAAGAAATGAACTGCGCTCAGCCAATTCCTCAATCGGATAACCTCTGTATCTCAAAATCCCTTCATCCCCATCAATATAACAAATGGTAGACCTCACAGGCGCCGTGTTCAAGTAACCAGGATCATACAACTTCAGCCCCTTGTCATTCTTCCCTGTAGTTATCTACACACAAATCACTCATTCACAAACCCTAAATCAAACTCAAAATTCCATAACATCAATTCAATTGTACAACACAACACTACCTTCTTGAAATCAGCAGCCTTGACAGTTCCATTTTCAGACACCTGTAATTGATACTTCTTTCCAGTCCTCTCATCAACCACCGTCAAAACTCCCTTCAGATTCCCAGGCGGCGATACAGCCAAAGCCGAGACGCATGAAACTTCTAGACTCGGCGTTGGAGTTGGATTCAGCTCAAGCGATGCGGATAGATGCGACGCCAGAACGGCGAGTCGGCTTCTCGCTACTGATGATGAATCGGCGGCCATCTTTTCCATCAATCGGTTGACAAGTGAGATTTGGTATCAAATTTATAAGAAATCGAATCGGAGCAGATTTGGAGAGAAATCAAGATCGTGGGATTTGGTTTGCGTGGGAAAGTGGAGAGCTTCGACTTGGATCGGTTCCGGGTCAATTAAGGATGATGACGTGTCCCTCGGGATCCTCAATTTTCTCTGCAAACGGATATACTGTATTTCCTTTTTTTATAATTTTTATTATTATCATTATAGCTTTGGTGATATTGTTTGTCAGTTTATTTATTGCAACGAGATAAAAATTATAAAATACAAGTAGGATTATTTCAGAATTTAAAAAATACTTTAATAAATTTTATTCATGAAATTTAAATTGGCAAAGAGTTTAAATATTGATGTCTACGGACGGAATGACGGAATGAGATTCAGTGTTGCGAATAATTTACGGCTACTTAAATTTATAAACACGTACTAATATCTGCTCATATACACCTGCCTCTGAGTAGTATGCAGATATTAATCCACATAATAAGTCCTAATAGAAAATTATTGTCAAACAAGCAGGATTTTATGATCCGAGGTGCAACAAAGGAGTTCAGTTCTGCAAGTCTAAATTCTAAACCGTGATGCGTTGATCCTGCTGTTCCACTTCATTTCCAGCCTCTGTAGATGAATGAGGAATTTCTCCGTTTTGATTTATAACTTGGTTAGGCTCAGCATCCTGAGCAGCTTCTATAGCATTTTTGCCAGAATCGTCTGCAGCTGTGGCGGTGCCATTGTCTGTAATATCCTCGTCGATAGCATCTGATTGCTGCAGACAGCCGTTGGTGGTTTCTTGAGGCAGTTGTGTGTCAACTACACCTGATTCTTGAAAGGCTTCTATGTTGTCCACATTGATGGCTTCAGATGGCTGCCAGTTACTATCATTTGGAACACAATATTCCTTCGAGTCATAATCTACTGGTACCTGACTGATACCGGTGCTTTCATAGTTTACTTCCCCACTTGCTGCAGACTTAGGTATGCCACTTTCGTTTATCAGGTGAAGGGGCTTAGAAATATCAGATGGATCAGTGACTTCCTCAACCCTGTGAAACTGCAAATCATCGAGTTCCATTCCAACAGCATGACCACCAGCCACTAAATTTGTCATATGCACATCATCCTCAAACTTTGCATGATGGAACTGTTGCTGGTCATCTACAGGGCATAAGTGCGAGTTGTCAGCATCTACACAGAGATGCATTTGATCACCCACACTGGAATCTTCATAATCCAGCTCGTCCTTACGTTTCCGCTTACCCATGCCCCTCCTCCTGACCCTCTCCTTCCCCCTTCCTCTTCTAACGAGTAGTTCATCTGGAGGACTTTCAGCAATGAAAGTTGATCCCACGACATGGTCTCGTAGACATTCATGCGTGATAAACCTAATCCTAGCCACTGATTGTACTTGATGGTCGTCCATCCCATGAGTGGAAATATTATCCGCCAAGTGTGCTATTTCCCTTAAAGTAGCATTCTGTAAAATTCGAATTAGAATGGTTACAAATATATAAGGTCATTCGACTGAGAAAACAGAAGATAAGATCATGACAAAAATATACCATTTTTTGATACTCGGATGAAATAGGAATAGGCCTGCCCACATATCTTCGAGTGATGTTCATATACCAGGGCATGTATTCAGGATCATCTTCGACGACCTCATCAACTGCCAAAATCAGGTTCCAGCGGTTAAACCACTCACTGACCTCAGCCTCCATTTTTCCTGCCAGATCAACACCACCATCAACTCCTCGACTCTTCCGCTCCCAGCGTTTCACTGGGTTGGGAATAGGCTGATGAAGGCCATATTGCCTGAGGCAACGATCAGGATGGTGCCTCTCAGCTTTATCAAAGCAAATGAGCATTGTTTGAGACCGCCCCAGCATGGACTTTTCAATGAACTCTTGGGGAATTATAGCAGGGTTTACATTCCCATATGAATACCAATCAACCTGTAGAACACCATTTAACTAATAAGAAAAGTTATCAGAAATTAAAGGGATGGCACCACATTTAAACCAGAGAGTGATAGAGAAGCTTACATCATTTGGTTTCAGTGCATCAAGTGCCTTACGGTAAAAGACTACGTCACGATTAGTTGTAGGACCGTTCTGTTTCCCTTTCCACCTCAGTACGAGAGGGAAACGCTCTTGTGACTGATCTGGGTGAAGCCTGGGACGACCAATGTTCAGATGATAATAGCTCCAACACTGCAACAGAAATATAACTAGTTATGAATTATTTGGTCACTAGACAGGTCAGCAGAGAATCAATCATGCATAGAGTACTACATTCTGTGGATTGTGATATAAGAAGATGGAGAAATATAAATGCTTCAGGAAATCCACGCAAAAAGATTGACAACACAAGGGGAGGAATAAAAAGATCAACCTGAAGCATTGTCAAGCAACCACTTATAGTACTTTGAGTTCTCATTGAAGCGTTACCAAGAGCCCTATATAAGAATGCCAATGCAGCAGCACCCCAGGCATACTTGCCAGCTTTATCAAAGTCGTCGAACAATTGAAGGTACATCACAGGTACTTTATTACCTGTGGTGGTAGAAAAAATAGTGCTCCCTAAAAGGTACAGAAGGTAAGCGCGCGTATGATACTCAACAACATGATTTGGTGCATCCACAGGGCAGTCGGAAAAGAACTCCTTCAGCCAACTAAGCTTAACCATTCCACCACTGGTATAAGTAGACTCAGGCACCCTTCCCAAATAAGTTTGACAGACCTTTTCGCAGGAAGTGTACGTGACTCCAATAACAGGATCACCATCGATTGAAAGTCCAAGCAGATATGCAACATCTTCAAGTGTAACCGTCATTTCACCAACACTCAAGTGAAAGGTGTTAGTTTCTCTCCTCCATCTTTCAACAAGAGCAGATATAAGCGGGTTGTCTAAACTTATCGCCGGAATCAGGCGTAAGTACCCAAATCCAGCCCTTTCCACTAAATCCAATTGTTGAGGTGTGAGTGCCCATTGATCAAGTTTTGAAGTATGCTCATGACATCGCAGAGCACCACGTTCCTGCTATCACATATAAGAAGTTAAACAAAGATCATTCAAGATATATTCATTTCATGCAAGAAATCATCTCAATTCAACTAATCAAAAACAAAAAAGTGTACCTGGCCCTCCCATACTGCAGCTGACACATGCTTTTCTTGATCATATAGAACCGAATCATCAAGAGGCCCAGGATTGTTTGTATAAAGTTCCATCATTTTGACTGACTCTAACAATAATGAAAACAATAGAAAACAATAAATGTGATGCAGAATCCATAGCCTATATAAATCAACTGAATCCGCAAAAAGCATACCGATTTCAGACATCAATCAATAGAATCTAAAAAACATACTTCCACTCATCACCATTTCATCACAGTTTCAACCAATCAAGCACCACTAAACCCCCATCCTTACTAGGGTTATCATGACCATGTGCCAGCTACCACACCAATTTCAGATGATCAAACCAGAAAAGCCACACAAAGACCAATCAGTTAACATCAAAATTCATACTTTTCAAGCAATTCAATTACCACATCGATCTAAGTAAATAAATGTCTACGGTTTCGAGGCAAAGCTAAACAAAACAATAATCAATCAAACAACAACACAAACCAAACCAAAACCCCACATCCCCCAATAGGAACAATTCAGAAACCGAAGAGGAGATGTCAAAACTAGGGTTTCAAACGCATCAAAAACAAAGCGCGACGACGAGGACTAGAAAAAGATGACGTAATTGATACCTCAGTGTACAAGAAGGTGTTGATTAATAGCGCGATGCGACGGAACAAGCGATTTGTTCGATACTGCGTCGTCTCGATCGGTCGGTCGCGTTTCGACAATCCTCTTCTCCAGATGCGAAGCGCCTCCACTAAGCGAATGAAACGACAGAGCTTTAGAGATATGATGGAAACCCTATTTCCTCTTTATACTCTTAATCTTAGATATTTTTGTGATTACCGAAATTAATATTGTTTTTTATTGAATTATATTGTATGCATTTTATTTTGTTGTGAATATTTTTAATATGAACTTCATAATATTATTTTGATTTAATAACTTGATGGATAATGTTTTCTGATGATTATTTGTGTCACGATTATAAACTCGTTTTCTTTTTTGTAGCTTGCGTGTAAATTAATTAATATTTTAATTCAATTAAGATTGAGATTCAGAACTTAAAAACTATATTTTATTTAAAATTTACAAACTAATAGCATCAGAGTGGTTGTAGTTGTAAGAATTCCAACGTTGTGGCCGTGGAGACCTGGGCTCGATTCCCAGCAGCCACAATTTTTTACTTAGCTGTAACTGAATGCTTCAAGCCTATCTATATGGACTCAATGAGGAGGTAATCAAGCTATCAATCTCTGGGAAAACTAGACTATGAAAGGAACAATGCAAGTTTTCTGTTACAAACAGACAACCTGTATCCAATGTATTTTGTATAAAATTCTACATGAGTGTCATGTCCATGAGGGATTGAACCGTTAAATGAATCAGATACATGTACCTGCTGTTTACCAAAGGTGTCGCAAGCTGATAATGGAAGACTTGCGCTCTCGCACTAAAGCTCTTCTTAAGTTTAACTTCAACTTCCTCCACTATTAGTCTTCACATTCTTGTCACTAAGTTTTTGATAAAACTCTAAAACTTTTGGATGTGCTTTTATTTTCGAGGGTTTAAAACCAGATAAATATAGGCCAGCTAATGTACGCACACGGGATAGTGCAACATACACCATTCCATAATCGAAAGCCCTTGATAAATCCGCTTGCAGGCAATCAAGTGTCATGCCTTGACATTTGTGAACACTCATTGCCCAAGCCAAAACTAGAGGTATCTGTTGTCGCATGGCAAGCTTTTTATCTCCCTCCATTACCTCCCAATTTTCTGGACCAACAATAATTTCCAATCCAGAATCGAATTTCACTACAGGAAGCATCGGGCAGCCACAAAATAATTTCGTCTTCATAGGCTGTGTGAAGCCTTTCAATGTGCCAGTGGCCCCATTCACAAGTTTAGACTTCACATCTACATTCTTTATCAGCATTACTCTTGCACCTACACAAAGCTCGAGTTTTTCAGCAGCTAGCCCCTGATTGAGCTGTTTCTTCCCAGGTTCAGTCCCGGTATCAACCGCAGTATACACCACAAGCTCCTGATTTAAATCCTGCAACATCTTATCATTCATTTTCTTCACATCCCCAACTCTCGGATACAATCTAACTGCAGAAGGATCCATCTTCTTATCAAAACAACACAACTTTAAAACCTTCATCCCATCGTCATCAATCTCACCTCTTCTAATACTTTGCAACAAATCCATCAACAAAACATCACTCGACTGTCTAAACACCTTTGTCAACTCCACCTGCATATCAAACATTGCATCCCAACACTTACTCTCAAACGCATACCCCCTCGTTCCTCCTTCACCTCTAGCCCTCACCGGCGGTAACTGCAAAAAATCCCCACCAACAACAAGCTGAATCCCACCCCAAACATCACCTTCCTCCCCACCACACCTCACCATCCTCGCAATATACTCCAATTTCTCCAACAACTCCCCATCCACCATACTAATCTCATCAATAACCAATGCCTTAGCCATCCTCCATTTCCTCAAAACCCTCGCATTCCCTAATACCCTTTTCAACAATGTCTCCTTATCACCTTCTCCTAATCCAACGCCAGCAAACGAATGCAAAGTAACACCATTTAACGCACAAGCCGCTACGCCAGTAGATGCAGTAACAAACACACTACGAGTACTATGAACTTTCCTAAGACGAGCTATTAAATGATTCATTAGAAAGGTTTTACCAGTGCCAGCTGAGCCGGTGATGAAGACTGATTGTTTGTTGGATATTGCTGTGGAGACTTTGGACTGCTCGTCTGTGAGGGTGACGTCATGATCTGGAGGAAGTGAGGTACTGGCGGCGATTGGATGTTTACGCCGTTTTAGGGTTTTGAAAGGGGTTTTTGTTGTGTAGGTTTTTGTGTGTAGGAATGTGAAGGAATTGCTGAGGAGTTTGATGCTTGTAGTCATGATTTTGATGCTGAGTTTGGTTTGGGTGTCGGCTTCATTTCATTCTGTGATTCCGTCCTCACACTTTGTATAAACCCTAATTATAAATGAATGCCTTCTGCAGTTTACAGGAAATTGATCTAAATATGCAAATTAGAAACACATAGTTTTGACGTTTTTTAATATATTTATTCATCAAATTACGGATTTAATTTTAAAGGTGGGGTCGAATGGGTGGACAAAATTCAGATAAAGACCTGAATTCGAATTCGAATCTTTCACACCGCAATAATGTGGTAGCACCTATTTAACGTGATTTAGAAGCTAATAACGTTTTGACTCGCGTTAAATAATGGTTGCTACACTTTTATTACACTAGTGAAAGTTTGGATTAGGAAAACAGGCCACTGACTCTTATTGTAGATACAAAGTTATGGAGAGTAGACTATACATAAACCACTGGTAATGGAATGTATGTGTACAGTGCTGAACCTCAGCAAGTAAATCACTTTACATACACCAAAGACTCTTCTGTCAAAGCTTGGAAGAAGATGCTCCTTATTTTATCAACTGGATTACAATTCCGTTACTCTTGACTGGTGGATGAAAGAATCACAAGAATCGAATTCAGCTTCCTCTTCATTGGGGAGTGAAAAAAACTATACACGCCTGCATTTTCAGTCTCATGAGTTACATATATACATCGGGACTCGGAGACACCTTGGCGCGGCTCAGTAAGGAATATCCATGTCAAGGTGTTTGAAGTTATGAATTTTATTGTTCAGTCGAAGTTATCATCGGTGTCATCTAGAGTGTCACCAGAGTATGAACCATCCAGTTGACGAATACAAATGTTGAGGTTTCCAGAGGGTAAGGGGTCCTGAAGCAGATATGGACAAGAAACAGTTGTTTCATGATTTAGAGGATGAAAAAAGCAATTGGCTGGTGATAATTTGCAAGTTTATCGGGATACAAACCACATTTAAAATAATTGGACACGCTGTTAGACAGAGCAACAGTGAATTACCTGGTCATTGGTCTCTTGGCCTTCTGAGCAGAAGAGAATTGGTCGGCAGCGCTTGTCTTCATTCATTAAGCTTGAGTTCTGAAAATGCATAATGAGTGCTGCCTTTCCCTGAATCCGTCCATAAGCCAATGAAGCCACCTTTTCACTGCTAAATTTTTCCCACCTCTTCCCATTGAAAGCCTGCACAAGATGCAAAAAATAGGACAATGTAACCAATAAAGTGTCCACTGGACCGCCAACTTTTGAAAGAAAATAAGCCTCTATATGTAAAAACACAAAAA